>JACATO010000924.1:0-175000 GCA_018389105.1 Nautilus pompilius | reverse complement strand
AGACATACAGACAGACAGAGAGACAGACAGACAGAGAGACAGACAAGGGATGGTGGGGGTGTGGTGAGCATATGTGTTTGAAGAAAAATATGCGTTTAATTTCTTGTTAAAAGGAGCTCATCAAAAGCTCTTGTCTCAGTGCGTTAAATCCATTTTAGTATTCCATTGGTTTGATAATAATAATAATAATCTCAGGTAACCCACGTGCGATAGTTAACCACGCAGGTATAACAAAGAAACTTTTATCTCGAATAGTCAGCGATGCGTAAATAGCAAGTAATAGCTCTTTTCCAATGGAAGTTGACATTTACTGCTGGTTTTTTTTTTTTTTCAAATTTAAATGCATCTGTTTGAACAATCAAGAAAGAAATTTGATGCTAGCCTCTTGTTGCTATACAATACAACCCGACCCAGAATAGAGATGGACAAAGTTGTCGCGTTCAGAGCCCAAGTGTATCAGCGTCGACAGCAAACAGCGCTTCCAAGTAGATTTATATTATAGATTAAAGTTGCATACAAAATCAACCCGCTGGCAGTGATTGATAATAGAAGGCCACACGGATAGAGGTGCATAAAAGAACGCATTAAAGGGTGTTACAATAGCAGGTGTGGCTGGACGGTGCAATAACGCACGCTTTACCCACATAAAAAAATACCTTGATAGGTTGTTGTTTTTTTTTAAATTTCTGTCTGTAAGTCGCATACAGAGCTCAGTATAAAGCGTCGCGGACAGCGAGGAGACAGGAATAATGGTATTTAGTGTCGATGGTGAGTAATTTTCTTACATTCTCTAGAATCTTGCATTTTTTTTTTAGAAGAAAAATTAATTTATAGCGCTGAACAGTGCAGCCACCAGAAGGACCACAGACATCTATTTTATTCCCACACTCTGAATCAACAATTTATGGGAACCTAGCCTGTGTATGCAATGCCCTACAATACCCGATCTGGGCTCATGAGTCAGGCGGTGTTTGTAGTTAGTGTTAGGCTGTCAGATTAGAGCTATTTCCACGAGGTGTCTTCGAGTACTCGTGATTCACACGCCTTGTCCGTGTCCATGACAGATCGATGACCTGTTCTGAGGCCCGATCTGAGCTTTATAAACATGACGGATGACACATTCTTGATGAGCAGTTTTGGTTCGCATGAGAGTCAGGATAGTATTTTCGCAGCTGAAGACCCGACTGCGTAAAGCTGTACTGTATGTGGGACAACAACATTTGCGCAGTTAAGCAGAGATTTAAAGCCCCCAAGGCACTCTCTGGCCGTAGCTGTACAAGTAGTTCTCGATAGGTGTAGACTGCTCTTGTCACTGGTAGAGGAAATCGCGTGCACAACTACCGAATCTCTTCTTCTCCGTATCCGGGACACCATATCAGCTGGCCAGCTTTTCCGTCAAGAATGGTCAACTGCTTTAAAATTTAAAAAGTTCAGCATATTCACTTGACGCTGTCGTGGTGTCAACATTTCTTCTTTCACTCGACGAGATGGCGGAATAACGGGGCACTCAGATTATTAACCGGGCTTGCGTTAAATTATTTTTGTATATCGCCACGACTGTCCTGTTTTCGGCCAGTGGGGGGCACTTGTCGCTTGTTTTGTTCCCGTTGTCCTTGAGCACGCTCGAGAGCGCAAATAGCACGACGAATCTGTTTTTTTTTTCCCATACGCCAAGGATGCTTGTCGACATGTAGCAATCCGTATAAATTTGAAAGCTTAAGCAGTGCATCCATCATATATTAGACTCACTAGGAATTAAGACGAACGAATTACTTCCAAGCACCGACCTCTCTTCGCTCTCGTAGGATAGGATGCAGTTTCGGAGTGACGTCATACTTACTGACTGCTGATACGGAGCGATGCGAACTCGCCAACCAAGCTTGGCCCCGAAAATAGGCTCCAACTTCTCCTAACTGCTCACCGAACTTCTTTGGCGGATATTGGATTTTTTTTTCTTTTTTTTTCCATTTCCATCTTGCTGTTGTTTTTTTTTTTTTTAGTTTTGAACAGAATTACTAAAAGTGATTTACGGAAATTACTTCACCAATTGCATCAGCGACCTTCACTTCAATCCTGCAATTAAAACAATACTACAAATATGGCATTTGGGTGTTTACTGACAATGCCACAAGATTTCTCTTCAGATAGTCGTCTTTGAATTCATAAGACAAGAGGCGTTTCAGCAAAGCTTCCACAGTAGTCTTTGCAGTCCGATCCTCGAGTTCACTCGGGCCTAGAAACATCAAACGAGGATCTTCTTTAGAGGTCTAACACGCCAGGTAGATAATAACTGTTAGCGGTTGTCGGTTTATCAGTAAGAAAAGAAATCTTTCTGTTACTCTCCTTAATCTGACCACAGGCTTTCTTACGTATTTAAAACGAGGTATGGTCTATCATATTTGTAGCGGTGCATCGGGAATGCAGACCGAATACAAGACCCACACCCACCGGATCCTGTAGTCGGAGTAGTTCGGGATAATCTGAGCAGGGTCTGCCATTTTGGTTCCCCTTACTTTTATTGTCGCTTCGATCTATGAATTTAGCATTTTGTCAACCGGATGTTCCATTATTTTTCATTTTGCTTCCTCTATAACCTTTAGTTTGTGCTGTTGAATCTTTGTCTTTTCCTCTTTTCCCGTAGGGATGCCAGTTGGGCCAATTGGCTAAATCTAGAATAACTCTGGAACGTTCAGCTCGTTCTGTTGCTGTGGAAACGCTTTTACTCTTGTCTGCCGCTAGGGTATAACGTTTGCTGCAGCTATCGCTTCTAAGATTATCACTACTGCACATTATCCAAAGATAATCCTTCTTCCCACGTATCAGCCGACCAGATATCAGGCCAGTCAGTCATCGGGCACCTTTGTTGTTTGATGAATAGCCAGCACAACCCTTTGAACATTTTGGCCTGTATATACAGTTTACTCTAACTAAATCTGACTCATTATGCGCCATTTTAAAAGCTCTCGTTTCTGTTTGTGACATCAAACAGACATGATATATCATCGCTGTTTTTTTTCTCCTCTCTGAAGCTATTATGCATACACGAGGGCGGGCGGACAATATATCTCTGCATCCTACTTCGCTGCTGTAGCAACCGTTGAGTTCTGTTTGGGGTTGTGGCCACGGGAGAAGTAGATTTGTTGTCTCCTTCATTGCTTTCCTTCTTAGGAAGGACTTCCTCTTTTTATTGCAGGTTTGGGTCCTATAAGACAGTAATATAATCGTTACATTTGTCCACAGTCGCCGCTAAGTAATTCGCCTTTATGTAGCGTGTCAAGTAACAGATATATTTAACTGCCACCAGATCGCAGTAGAGATCTGTTGAAGACCGAAGACACTACGGAAAATGGTTCTGAGTAGATAGAGGTGTTGAAACGGCATCCTCTCTGGTAAAAGATTTTGGGATATGGCGTTCCTCTTGGTTAGATTCCCCAGAGACGATGATATTACCAACACTTTTTTCTTTCTATCTGACAAAATTCCTTAATAGACTAATGTATTTTTATGAAATGTGGGGAGAATGTGGAGCACACAGAGGGAACGCGAACAGAAATATTCAGGTAAATCAACCGGTCAGTGCAACGAGCAAATCGTTTCCTGAATTCATCACAGGTTGACTCTGCAATTGTATCGAAAGACAAAATGGTTAGGGGGGTTTTTCAGCAACAGATCGCAATTAATGTAATAAAAATCAAACGAATTGGGATGATAAAGTAAAACAAACTGCATAAAAAATTTCGCAGTGAATCAGTTCAGGCCACGTTTGCAGTCCAAACATTGCAGACGGTTACTGCGAGTTAACATTATCGAACTTCAAACAGCTCTCTAGACTAAAACAGCAAAGAGATCATTACAGCGGATATGAAAACAAATACCCCCAGGCCTAAGGAAATTGTGTCGTTTTACCCATTGAAATACTTAAAAATTGAGTTTTTTTGGTACTTGCCTACAAATTAAATATATATTCAGTTTTAATTAAATTTTGAAAAAAAATTTAAGTTGCGCAAACAAATTATTTTTAAAAATATTACAAGAAATATAAAAAGAATACAAAAAATATTTAAAAAAAAAGATAAGAAACTTAGTTCGCATAATTATCGTTCCGTTCTCATCTTCGCTCTCTAGCTCACCTTCTTTCAGCCACTCGTTTGGTGAGGAACTGTCAGCCTCAATTTGTTTTATTGAAAATTAACAAAAATCACAAAAAACAGTAAAACATAGTATTCAGTTAGGAATTATCGCTCTTCGATGAGTAGCAACAAATCAGATAAATCAAAACATTTTCAGACAACAGTTGATTCTTTTGGCTGTACACCATCAAATTCACCAAGTCTAGTGTTTAATACCTTTTAAAGTAATTGCTATGTACAGGTATTTAAATACAATAATTTTAATCAACAACCTAATTGAAATTAATATTTATATTACGGTCAAAACCCAAATCGGCTACATTTCATAATGTCCCGCTATTGTCTATACTGGTCAGTATCCGAAATATCTATTACAAATTAATTATTTTTGGCATTAACTGGCCAGTATCAGTAATGTTTAAGAGATGTTAGCTAAAGTTGGTTTCCCAGAGGCATACAACAAACTCTTTGTGAGGTCATGTTCGCCCCCAAAGTGAAAGTTTGTGTCTACTTTTAATGTACCCAAAATGGTTATCTCCAATCCGAAAGCAAAAGGCTATAGAAAGAGAATACAAATGGATGCAGAATAGTCTCAAAGCCTAACAAGAACATCAAAACAATCAAAATAGTACTGTAAATAATAATATGGAAGATCAGCTCGTCCAAGATGAAGTTGCTCTTAGAACGGTCGCACGTTTGTGATAAAGAATTACAGATTTTCACAGTTGCGTATTGTTCAACAGGTATGTCCACAAAATCTTCACAGTATCCTCCGGCGAGAAGGCTGATGACTCTTTGCAATAAGAAAATAATAATTTTTCTTTTAATGCATTAAATCTCACACTATCTTGTACATGAAGGTTTCCAAAATGCTAAATATTCGGACTATAGGTTTCCATCATCCAAAGTAGGTGGATGTGTTAGAGTATCTGACATAGATCAAGGCCGGGAGATCCAAGAACATTCTAACTATAATCTTCGGGGTTGATGACAATGATTCATACAAACTTGGCACTGAACATGTATTGTTGAAACAACTTTATGCTCGAAGTGAATTCAAAACTTATGCAGAGAAACTAATGAATATGGATTTTGTCTCTAAAGAAGTAAAATGATTACGGGAATTAGAATCTAATTAATCGTTAACTGGAGGCCAAAGATGCACAAAGTACTTAACTGTTACACAGCACAAATTTGAAAGAATGCTATCAGTTTATTTTCAGCTAATAAATGTTGATCCTTAAGTGTGCACACGCTAAAGCCATGTTTGTTGGCACTTAATAATTAATTCTTCAATCATAAAGCGCGACATATCAATTAAAGAAAAACAGATTCGTGTAGCATGATTTGAAAAACAAACTCACTTTTGCATGTACCGATGTTTTTTAATGTATAGTTATGTTCATGTAACTATATGTGCATATGAAACAAAGTACGCTTCCACAGACTTGGTCACCAGTGTAGAGCCAGAGCCACAAGCTTTGCATCACTTAAGAATTTTATATTTTGCGTGATAAGGTCGAATTAAGCCTCATGAATTTTGCATAATAACGCTAAGCTAATGTACTTGAGTGGACTATTTTCAAATGTGTGGGTCAGAACTATTGTTCGACGAAAGTCTGAACTACAAATAATATAGAACATATACATAAAATACACCTAAACAATACAACAGGAGGAAATAAAGATTTTAAGTCTTTTATTTGCTTAAATAAACGATTATTTATTAATATGTTGCTTGGTTAAAAAAACACAAAAACTACATTTTGTATTCGGAGGCGATATGACTTTGGAGAGATAAAAAGGTGAAGGAGCTCTAGGTTTCGAGAGCAGTACGTTGCACTTGCAGTGGATGAGTATGAAGTAACATTTACAAGTTCGCTTTGCGACAATCGACGGTGTCTTGTCTGCAGGATAAGCGGGTATATTCTACTGGCCCACGTTGCTTGCCTCACCCGAGCCATGGTCAAAATAGTGCAAACATGTTTGTCGTATGGTCTAGCATCAATGCCTGGTCCCTGATGGACGTGCTACATCTGGACGCAATTGGAAGACGCGGAGACTTCATGGTGCAATAGCCAGCCGTCAGCCATCTCCGAACGTCAGACCAAAACAGAGTCTTCTAGACGGCCACGAAACAATGGAGGCGGACAACAGCGAAACTGTAAAAGCCAGTACTGTACGTCCGGTGGCAGAAGCTGCATTATAAAAGGATAAATACATAAACAAGACGGTTAACTACAAACGGCAATACATAGATTAACTCAAAACGCAAACGACTTTATAATCCAAATCTGTCCGGAACAAAGAAACAAGGGGGTTTCCATTTTTTGGTAACTCACCGCCAAGAACCGAACCTCGTGAGCCCGCTGGGAGTTAAGAACCGTAGGTCTGATGTTTCATTTAAGTCCGAAATATAGCGCATATTTCGAAGAGTTGGTATCACAAACCAAGCTGGTTTGTAATAAAAAAATTTTAAGGTTTCAATCCTGATAAAGCAGAGACAGATAAGAGCTCTTCCCATAGACTTTAGCAAGACTTTCCACAAGAGAAACAACAGAAGGAGGACGAGTTGCTATGTACCGAGTAGCATCTCGTTTCTCTGGTTTCTTATCACCGCGTGGATTTTACTAAAATTTTATTAAAAGGCCTCGTCGACAATTTAACAATGAAAGAAAAAACAAACAAAAACACTTAAGATAACTGTAACAGTTTTAATCCCACCGCTTGGATACGGAGGAAAATGTTTACAGTGAGTTTTGAAAGACTCACCTGCAATGGCTAAGCGATCTCATGATTAGTTTGAAACGAATGCAATAATTATACTTTAATATTTAATATATGCCAAGAAATTTCGTGACAATTTTCACTTTGTACAGAAAACGGGTAATTATCTGATGATTGCAGGCTGAAAGTTACTTGCACAATCGAATTAACGCTTTGAAAAGTGCGCGATTTACATTCAAGTTGATGAATTGTTAAAATAACATTTTATTTGAATTTTATTCACATCTCAAAATTTTATAACTAATTTAAATGTACAGTTTTATACAACATCATAGTAAATTACCATCAGATGTGTGGACGGACTTCACTGTGAACACGAAGACATCCTTACTTGTTAGCACCTGTCTGCCATACAGAACATAAGGGACATTCTAACGTGGCGTTTACACAACAATAAATTCGAAAAATAGTAAATGCTAGTTAAATGTCATGTAAAGATTATCTTTTGTATCCAGTCATTAAAGTAAAAGCATAAAGGACTTTACGCCTAGTGTTTAATATACGATACTATAAATTAGACTAAGTAAATGTGCACATTTAGTGTAGCAATTTTAAAATAATAGCTCCAGGAGAATAAATCTTGTTTCTTTTTCGGCGGAGAAAGTTCAGTCTCCGCAAGCATTGCAGTTAACGCATTTAGTTTATCGTTAGCTGGTCCAGCATTTAATGATGTTGCAGTGTCGACTTTACTATAGAAGTACCTAGTCATTACATAGCATCACCATGCCAACAGATACCTATGCATTAATGATGTTGTATTTAGCTGCAAAGTGCGGCCTAAAGGACGATCCTCATCAGAAAGTGTTTCACTTTGATGTTTCACTTAAGTTCCGTATGGATTTACTTACACTTACTGACACAGATTGCTCTTGTCGAGTGATAAAGAGAGCAAAAACAGCTATTGGCAAAAACTAAGCAATCTCCTCTCCACTCAACCGCCGCATCTTCCATTTACAGAACATCGATACCAGCCAGCCAGAACAAGAACTGGGTGCATGAAGTAAATGGCGAACATCGCATTCTCGGCAACATGCAAAAGCCTTTTAAAAATTCAGCGAGTGTGCGGAGAAACAAGTGCACGTTATAAAAATGTATAGAGTCTATCTGTATCAATGCGAACTCTTGTGTCATTAATGGCTTTCGTTTCCATGCTTTCACAAACTTCTTGCGATTTGCAAACGAATTTTCATATTTACTGATCCCCGAGGGAGCATGGCTGGGTTTTGTGATGACACGCTGATCAATGGTTCCGCGGACCTTCAGAATGCACGCCATGTTTTAAAGGTGAGGGGTCTGGAACGGTAAGGCGCTAAAACAGCTGAGAAAATGAAGCATAAATCACAAAGATATTCAATGGGCGGATTAAAAATGAAATCAAAAGAGAAACAATAATCGTGTGCTGTCCATAGTTCAGTTCTAGGTTACAAACTTAAGAAATTTCGGTTTAATTCGCGAATATCTCGAGCGATCTCTCTTACCTCCGACCAGTGCGGGGCGCTTTGGCTCTCGTGATAGCTAAGCTTCGCACGTGAGTCGAGGATAACACCATTCCACTGGCCAACTGCGCGGTCCGACCAGCTCAGCATTGTCAACGAAGTTGAGGTTAGAAAGTCACCCTTGTGGGATCCGAAGAGTCTCTAACATCACTCTTCTAGAGATAAGCGACAGAAAGCGTTATTTTTTTTTACAAAATGTCGATCCTCCACCCCCCCCCCCAACAGCAGAGGGGGAGGGCGGGCAGGTGGGTGGGTGGGTGAGGAAAGCTCCGAGAGTGCGACACGCCAGATACCTTGATTACTCTGCCAGCATTTCGTAAACATTTTACCAACTTTGCGCTGCACCACAACCGACGAAAAGTATTCGGAGGGAAAAAAAGAAGATATAAAATTAGGTTGTTTATTTTCAAGTCTTTTATCTTTTCGCTTCCGTTACCACCTTCCTGTCTCTGTTACTAAGTTTATAAATCAGTTCTTAGCAACTTAGTTAATAAATTATGCGGTGCTGACATCCACGCACCCCTGATAGCGAGGCGCGAGCCCTTCAATTATTTATTGAGGTTTCACCAGAACCTTAAATAAAAGAATTCAAAATTTATCGTTGTGGAGTTTACGAAACGTTTGATATTTTGCAACGGCGTTCATTCTGTTCCGAGAAATAAAACGTTAATGTCTGCTTTCCTCTTGTTCTCGCGATCTTATAAGTAAAAGAGTTTTACTCCTGCAATGGATACGGCTGACGTTACTACATAACAGAGCAGCACTATCAAAACAGGCATCTCTGCCGTAGACGGAATTTGTCTTGGATAAAAGCCGAGAACAGGCGCATTATTGTTGGCTCTCGGATGGTGGCAACGAAATTGGCAGGATGAAGATGCGTCCTGACCCTGATGCAGCTAAGCAGATGTTTGCAACCAAATTTACTGCGAAAACGGATCGTGTTTAAAACGCCAGTAGTTCATGGAACAGAGTGACAATGCAACTTTATACACGGGTTTGTTCAAAATTGTGAGAGCTTACCTTGCGAAAACACTCTTTTCTACCTTTCAATAATTTGTTTTTAATGAAAATGCATTATCTCGGAAAAAAAAACAACAACAAAAGACTGATGAACCATGTATTAGAGCGCCTCGAAACAATTAATTTTGAACCTGTTATCAATCCAATTTTTAAATCAGAATAGACATTTTTTTCATGGGAATAACTGCTGCACATATTTTAAGAATCCTGTTTTACTGGATTTTTCAAAATATTTGTTTTTTTCTAATAACCCCCAATCCTATTAAAATTTGTTCTATAAAATAGTGACTTTTGTTGGAATCTTTTACTTAGACTATTTGATCTAGTTCATAAATGGCATATTTAATGTGATTTTGACATGATGATGAAATAAAGGCTTCATACCGTGATCCTAAGTCTTTTCAATTCTTTTTACCAAAATATCGTTTTGAGCTTTGCAGTGTGACTTTGATCATTATCCTGTTGCAGTATAATTTCGCCAATTATCAAACTGTCCCTGTGTAATCAAGAGGCATTACTAAATATTTTGAAGTCTCTCTTTTGTGAAAATTCCATAATTATTTTATCGTCCGCAAAATAGCCCTCGTACTCCACAGTTGCATCGCCAGGCTTAATTATGCAGAAAATGCAGTTCTTATCATTTTTACAGCTTTTCTCTGACTATAATGCCCTCTCTTAGA
This sequence comes from Nautilus pompilius, assembly GCA_018389105.1. Classification (NCBI taxonomy): domain Eukaryota; kingdom Metazoa; phylum Mollusca; class Cephalopoda; order Nautilida; family Nautilidae; genus Nautilus; species Nautilus pompilius. The sequence continues at coordinate 164,887 of JACATO010000924.1, read as the reverse complement.
AACAAACATTTGAAATCTGTGCATATATGACCACAATATATTGAAAAATTGTTAAAGGTGCAATTACCATGTTGTTTTGTCTAGTTAAGTCGCTACTGTTTCTTAGTTTTGCATTTCACGAAGAACTTTCCAGCTGATACTCAGCCAGGCAATCCAACGGTCTATTGGTAGTAGGGAATGAAATATTGAATCTTGCAGAGAAATTGTGCTTAGAAGTAAGTTAACCGTCTACCAATTAAGGTAATTTTATCTTTCTTCGTTTGTCTTTGTTTTTAGATGTAATTTTAATCTTCCAACAAACACTAACAGTAATCAATATAGAAGTCAATTAGCATTTGTTCAAAAGCATTATACGACTTATCATTTATTTAAATTAGTAGTAAAAATCAAAATCAGAAGAATACATCGTATTGTAAGTATAAATTAAATTTAAAATTTATATAAATAACTCGATGAGACCGTAATAATGCAAGAGATACGTGGTTCGTAGAATTTTAAATGTTTTTTTTTTTAAATATTTTGATGCGCTAATTCGTTTCAACAACAATGGGCTGGTAAAGCAAATAACAGTGTTTTCGCGTGATATGCTCATTATTTTGCACTTCCGTGTATACATATATATAAGATGCGTATACACATTTTTGTCCACTACTATACAAAGGTATTTTGTCCCTCAACGTGAAGACGTCTTACTCGGAAACTCACAGATGACGGTACTGACAAACTCAACGACGCACCCGTGGTATCACGTGTTTTCACTGTTTGTAAAAAATATGTTTGGCCATTTTTGGATGATGCATTGTTAGGATTTAGATGAAACGACACGAACCAGTTGGATACTCGCTATATTTTTCAGATATCAGCCTCCTGCATTGGAAGACAAGGTGTACGCCACAAAATAAGCAGTTACGATCCACGATCTCTAACAGAAGAACTATTTATGCAATAAACGACCGCCGTTACGTGTCGCTCTGCTGTCAGATGCTGAGGTATCTGTGCAGATGCCAATAGTGAATATTATGAACCCCTGTTGTAGCGTGTTTGATGTATAAAGCGAACGTTTTATTTAGCAATATGTCTTTGTTTACTAGGCTATAGAAAAGTGTTTTCATACATCGCTTTGGAACACTGTATTTGTCTTATATTACTGGCGGGCACAACTGTAGACTTATCAACGATATACTTTATAATACATATAGATTATAGTTGATTTATTAGAGTTACCAAAATATTAGCATGTAACAGTCACAAATATATATTCATGGAAAAACATGCTGAAGTAGATTTGCTGAAACTTTGATTGCAAATATGAGAGAGAGAGAGAGAGAGAGAGAGAGAGAGAGAGAGAGAGAGAGAGAGAGAGAGAGAGAGAGATGAGAGAGGGAGATGACGTCATGTACAGAGAGAGAGAGAGTTATACATGAAATACGACCTCTTGGTACATTGGCAAATTGAAGTTATGGTTTCCAGTGCATATACACTGAATTAAAAATATTCCATTCTTTGATGAACATGAGATTTTTGGCAATTTAAGAATATTTTTACCGATTTCTGTCTGTATGTGGGGGGTTAATTAATTAATAGTGACTTTTAAACTGATGTACAGTTGTCTCCCGGTATTCGCGGGGGTTACGTTCCTAGAGCACCCACGAAGAGTGAAAAACCGCGAATATTGGACGTGGTCCATAAAAATGCCTATAAATGACTATAAACGTGCATCTGCCTGAGACAGCGCCTCGTGGGCAGCAGCCAATCAGCAGCGAGGAGAAATGAATAACGCTCTCTGATTGGCTACTTTCAAACCTCCAGCCAATAGCGTTTATTTTATATTGGTATTTTGCTGAATTTACGTTAGTATTTATATTAAAAAATTAGTAAATTATATTGTTATTAATAATTTAGCGTTAAAAAGCGTGAAAAAATATATATTGCAACGAAAAAAGCCATAAAAAATCGCGGAAGATATTTGCGATTCCGCGAACAATTATTAGTTAGGTTCTAAGGAAAATTCCGCGAATAACCGGGGCCGCGATTACGCGGGGGGGGGGTCGACTGTATCTTCAAAGTTAAGAAAGATGTTTATCAAATCTTGTTTATATTTGTAACACGTTATCAAAGCTGTGAATTGTCTTCTGTTTCAAAATATAGTTGATCACAATAAAACAATTTTTACTAAAAGAATTTTTTTAAAAAATAAAAGAACATGTAAAACTTAAAAAAAAATTAAAATTTTGCTCCGTTTTCTGTTTGTTAGGTATTTATTTGTAAGTGTTCTATTTCTATTGAAACTCAGATAAATAACGGACTTTAAATTCTTTATGTATTATGCAAATTTGATGACTGTTTATTTATTTGTTTGTTCGTTCGTTCGTTTATGCGTTTAAAAGTTTTAGAAAATTACTATATGTTTGTTTAATATTAATTTTTAACTTGAAAGAAATCTTTCCTTATTTTTTTTAAAAGTAAAATTAATACATATCTCGAAGAGGTGATAAATACAAAACTTTGCTTTATTGGAAGTAAGCAAAAATAACTGGAACCCCCCCAGCAACAACAAATTCTTTCAATTTTTTTCTGCATTTTGCTTCTAATGATTATCCACTTTAAATTTCAGATTATTTCAGTGACTTCCTGAACTTTCTATACCCCAGCTGACCTGGTCTTTAACGGCGTCCTAAGATCACGATATCCTCGTCTACTCAACCGTGTTTTCGAAAGACCTTTAGCTGGTGCCGACGCTAAAGTGTACAGTTCACCTGTACCCATGAAGAACCCAGTCTCAGGTTTTCTAGGGGTTTGTCGGATTCGCCAGCGGGCTTTTACGGTTAACGCCCGTTAATCCGGGTTTAATTATTTGCAGCACTACCTGAGTCTGATACGTAACGGTGCAAAACGACGACATAGGAAGAACGAGCAGGTGTGACGTGAGATTTTTATTAATGTAAAAAGTTTATATTATTCCAGATGACTCGAGGATTACCAGCCTTAGACTTAGCGCTGAGGAAGAAACAAACAAACGATAAGCTGCTTCTGAGCCAATGGCCCCGCATCTAAGAAACTGTGATACCCGCCGTCAGTCTTTTAAAGAGAGATTATTACCACAGCCATCTCATAACGTCATCAATACCAGGTGCATCGCTGTAAATGGACTAAATTACCGGCCGTAGCTACAACTAATTTTTGAATAATAAACTTAGAAAAATTTCGTATTTTTCCAAGCAGGCTCCATTATTCGAGACGAACACTAAGCTAATGCGCATCTGCATGTTTAAAGGTCTGGATTCCCATAAATGGCATGGGATTTTCTTGCAAGCAGAATGTAGAGGAATTCGTACGATGAAAGAAGAAAGTTTTTGACTGTCTATCCGGTTTATTCCTAATTCAGAATTAATTTTTGTCCTATAGAAACATATTTCAGACAGCCCCCGGAATATTACTATAATTAAAACGTATTCAGAATCGGTTTATCCCGTCATTCGCAGACATTGAGCATTGCACCACAACGGAAGCAAATTATAGCCAAGCGACGATATCACGGAATGGTGAAAATTCGTATTACCATAGTTAGCGTGCATACCCAACCGAGAAATTACCTTTCTGCAGTGTTTGAAGTATCCGCACTAATAAAGAAGTTTTCTGAAGTCGGGATGGGACAGCTATGTTCTATAGCGAGGCAGAAATTACAGTAGCCAAACAAAATCTTTGGCATTTATTATAGACAGTGACATTGGTATACTAATAGACAATAAAAGAACGGTAAAAAATACATGTAAATTCCTGAATAAAAACAAAAGAGAGAAAGTGGTAATAATCAACATAAACCGTCTTTTTTAATGTAATTGTCTTTGTTTGTCAAACCCAGTCCTAACTTTGGAGTTACGTGACGGCTGTAGGAATATATAAGAAAACGACTCGCACTCAGAAGGCGAAAGAAAACGAGAAACGTCTATTTACTTTGGGGTGCTATTTCGCGAAATCTCGAGGTTGGTTAAACATTTTTTTTTTTAAATCAAGCAAAACCGCCTTTTTTTTAATGAAAATGTCGCAGATCTCGTCTTAGAGGTGTTCACCCACTCGCCTCAAACGGCGTTTGCCAGCCAGGACAGGTCTGAGGGCAGAAAACGTCGCATTTCCTGGTTTCTCTTGGACAACTCCTGAGCGAAGAGCGTCGTTTCCCGAAATGCCCGTTATGTCGCCACCTACTCCCCTGCCGCTGGTCGATTCGGTCAGGGTTGTTCAGCACGGCGAAAAAGACGCGAGAGAGGGGTTAGTGATAAAAGCGTGGCTGGCACCAGCAGAAGCGATCATCGATGTCTTTCGTTTCAAGTAGTTCTGGCCGCATAACGATAAGCTGCAACGGCGGTCGGTAATTATGCGAGGCACTCGCTCGAACGTAAAAAGAAAAGGGGCGGTTTGGAGGGGTGGGGTGTGGGAGAGGCGACGGGATCTGAAGAAAACTCGGACGGGGCGATAAGGCGTCGTTAAAGAAAAGGGGGATGAGGAGAAGTGATAACCGGGCACGCACTGTTCGGGGCTTTTCGCTCCACTCTCCGCCGGCGAACGAAATTTATGGTGGCAGATCAACAGCTGGGAATACATCACGTGGTTTAAACCGTCGACCGATGTCTACTTAATGATGCATATCTAATCACTTATTAACCGCTCGTCTTTCCCTTTCAACCTTCCTCCCGTGCGTCGGCTTTTGAAGTCGGTAGATGAGGTGAACGTCTTAATACGAGACGTCAGCTCCCATCCCCCGACACACACACACCAGCTTACCAAGGCGTCGCCTCGCTTAATGCGATCTTTCGGTGTAGTGGACTCGCCGTCTAACCAGTCCGTTCGCCTGCCCGGGCTCCCTGGCTAACCGGCATCACATCGACTGCTGACGTCTTCGATGTCAAAACGTGACTAAAATGAGCAAGCCGTGTCTCTCCGACAGCCACAAGGGGAGACATATCCCCCCCCACCACGCCGTTTCTTCGGGGTGAACTTTACCATTCTCGAAATTTCTCTACACTTTCTGTTAAAAAAAAAACAACAAAAATCTCTTCAGCTGTTTGCCGCGGGTTATCTGACGACACGAAACCGAAACTCGCCGTTTCTGTATAAGCCGCACCAGCACTATTCCAAACTAATGAAGATAGTCCAACTACTGGGTGTTAACGTTTTCAGGGTCCTTCCCGATTTGTAAAGGAAGACCTTTATTGTCTTAGGTGCCAGTTTGGTCTAATCCAAGGCTTTCTTTGTAGCAAAGAACACTTTCCAGCTGCCCCTCGTAGGTTATCATTTTCCCCTTTTCTAAGTTCAAGTAGGACCCTCTGCTCGCAACCAGGATTTACATCGCAGCTATATTCTGTTTGCGAGTTCATTTTTCAAAGAAATCTTAATACGAACCGTTCTTAAATTAACTCTATCATTAACTCGCATTGGCAGCGCGCCTTTGTTAGGAAGTAGACCTGCACAGCAGTAGCCCATCTTATCGTCTGTGTCGTCTTGAATTTTTTTCGCGGAGTTCGTCTGAAGGCAGACGTGAGTTGTTTAGAGGGAACACGGTGCACGGATGCCCAACTCATGTGCTGAATGATTGTAAATAAACGAATGAATTGATCATTTAAAATTACTACTGTTTCTTTTTTTTTTTAATTAAGAAGATAATGTATTTTGTCCCTACGTAAATCAAAGTGTCTTTCAGCTGAACGTAAGAAATTAAGGATCTAAGATAGTAATAAAATGTCAGTTAGGGATAAGTGATCTGATCTACATATTGTTTTTTTTTTTAGCATGAAAAGGCCGTATAGCAGCGAATCTTAACATTCGCTCACAACTACACTGTTTCCAAAAATCACTCCTTCTAGTTGATAATGCACCGCATACCTGTGGATCCTGCTTTAGAAAGTATTTCCTCAGAAACTGGACTGTCGTGTAAACCCAACTTTGTATTTGATATCTTTCTTTGACGGGCTCTAAATCAGGGGCATCTTTTGCCAGCTAGTATTCCAAAGGGTAACTAGTATTTTTGCTGGCATCATTTGCTAAGTGAAATAGAATAAAATAATGAATCGATGCAAAAATCTTACTTATCCTGGGTTATAAAGAAACCCTGTAAGATGAATGTCAAAGAATGTCTAACATACAATCTCCTAGTGATTTCTTCGCTTCACCTTATATACTACGCCATAAATATTGATTATTAATTCTAGCACTTCCTGTTTAACCTCCATTGGGAAGTTACCCCTTACTGCTGGCATTTCTATTCGTAAAAGGTTCGAAAGTGTCTGTGACCATCCAAACGGTGGAAACTTTTATATGTATCGGAATGAATAAACACAAACACCTTAATGTACTTTCTGGCTGGGTTTTACTGTCCATAATACGTAGTTCTGGTTTTGATTTTTTTTTTTTTAAGATACGTGAGTTTTGACTACTGCTGAATGATGCTGAGATCTAATGCTGCCTTAGTCCGGACGATGTTTGCCGCGATAAAGATCCACATATCTCTGTGTTTGAACTAGCAGGTAGGTGCTCACTTGCGATCGGAGTCGATAACTCACCTTTGTGAAATCCCGGGATGACTTGAAAGAAGAGGTGCCGGCTTCAGGTTTCCACTATACTGTTCCTGATAAAATTACTCATCCCATCAGGTAACCGTCTCTGAAGACTGCGCACACATCTTAAAACCTGTTTATGTTAGGAAGCTCACATATGCACGAAACCTAACTACATAATTCAGGAAACATGAGCGACAGAGGGAATATCTTCAAGATACTTAGGTTTTTATATATTTGTTGGTCACAGTACACTTTAATAATACTGTCTTCACAGGCTTTCATTTAAAAGTAAACTTTTTACTAAGAGCGAGCAAGAAAATGCAAATCTATTTACATAAATAAATCACAAAGTTTATCTTACATATGGCGTCGTGAATACAAAACAACCGAATTCTTCAAACTTATGGAGATTATTATTACTTTAAAATTACATGCTGACAGAAAGACAAAACATATAAACTTGCATAGTTTTGAGAATATGAGCTGGCATTCTTAAACTAATTAACACTGTATATTTTTATACTTAAAATGTTCAGAATAATTTGTCTATTTTTGTAGCTTTGCTTCAGCGTGTTAATAGTATCATCATATAAAATAATTCCATTTGTTAGAATAAAATAATTAAAATTCACGTACATCTAACCTTTCACCGGTTTATATTTTAGTTAACTATAATAATACTTCAAGCAGAAGATGCTTTAAATACATTCATTTAGAAGCCGGGATGTATTTAGATCCTTTGGAGGCCGCGATCGTTATATTAGGCTTCCGGACTGCTCTGCCATGTTTGAGGGTTCTAGTTCCATTCCCGGTCTGAGTCGGGTCAGTTTGGCATATCTCTTTAGCATGGTTCCTCTCGCCCTTTTACCAGCCGGTCACGCCCTCCAGATTTTCACCCCCGCATTTTTGAAAATGAAGAGTTCTTTCCTGCCGGAGTCGGCGGCGACTGGTTCTCGTAGCGCTGAAGATCGCTCTCTAGCGGATAACTGCGGCACCACATTCTCTCGCCAGAGTAACTTCCCCTGAGGAGACTAGTAAACGCCTTGAGGGGGTGAGGGGAGAAAAAAAAAAGGTTTTGGGTCTGATTTAATAAGCTTCAGTTATCACAAGATACTGTTTTTTTTTGTGGTTTATAAAAGATTTTCAAAATTAAGATGAATGCGTTTCACTATTTTACTGTTTTCCGTTTACTTACACTGTCACAATTTAAAACGTGTCGATTCATTAAAACTCAGCATTTAATCAGTTCCTGAAGAGGTGACCCTAAGCAGCAGCATCTCTTACGACTGGTTTTTTATTAAGGTTTTCTGCTGCTGACGATTTTTAAAAATTTTCCACCGATAATTAAAGAGGATACTGCCGGAGTTTCTGATAACAGTGGGTAACAAAAATTTAGTTAATTTGATTATTTTTGTTTTACATTTTCCATGGCATCTTTGTATGTAAATACAGTTCTAGCATTGGTTTTTGGTGAATGTCAAGTATATTAAAAATTATTATTATTATTATTATTATTTATTATTATTATTATTATTATTTATTATTATTATTATTATTATTATTATTATTATTATTATTATTATTATATTATTATTATTATTATTATTATTATTATTATTATTATTATTATTATTATTATTATTATTATAGCTGAAAGAATGGATGCACAATACGGAACACCCCTAAAAATTCCTAGATTTGTTTTTAGAACTTTCTAAAACATTTTAGCACTTTCCGGACCATTCTAGAACTCAGTGGAACATTCAAGCACTTTTTAGAAATTTCTAGCACTTTCATCCATAAACCAAGGTATATAAACCATTGTGTACACACAGCCCAGTATGAAATAAAATCATCTAACAGGTGAATTTTTAATTCTGTTATCAGATAAGAATGGATGCAAATCGAAAAATGCAAGTCCTCTGCAGAGTCATTTTGTTATGTTTGTGGATTCTATATTGGCCCAACTGGATGATCTGTTTCGAGATTTAGGCTTAACAGAATCTAATGCTGAACTTATATCAAGGCTGAAAGAATGGAATCTCTTGGATAGCAGTTGTAAATCTACACCTTCCAGAAAGAGTCTTGAAAAATTCTCAAGATACTTCTCAGTGAATGGCAAATTGTGCTTCTGCAGTGACATTAATAGCTTGTTTTGTGACATGGGTATTGTGCACAATCCTACTGAATGACGTCTCTTCTTGATAGTTCGGCGAGAAGTCTCAAAGCAGTCCTCCTTCACAATGGAAACAAATATCCATCGATACCCATTGGCCATTCTGTGCATATGGAGGAGGATTATGAAAATGTTAAGTTTCTGCTGGAGAAACTGATTACAAAAAAAAATAACTGGTATGTTTGTGGAGATTTTAAGGTGACTGATTTTTTTAAAGGACTGCATGGAGGATTCACAAAATATTCATACTTTCTCTGTCTTTGGGATAGTCGTGCCACATCACAGCATTACAGAAGGAAAGTGTGGCCAGCCAGAGATCAGTTTATTCCTGGGACACAAAACGCTAAATACGAGCCATTGGTGAGACCAGAAAAAATCCTCATGCCTCCACACACATAAAACTCTGGCTGCTGAAGCAGTTCATTAAAGCTCTTAACACAGAAAGTGAAACATTCCAACACATTCGTGAATTGTTTCCAAATCTTTCGAAAGCAAAAAGATGGGATTTTTGTTTGGCTGCAAGTTCGTCAAATGCCAAAATCAGAAGAATTAGAAGAAAATATGCCAGAACAAGAAAGAGAGAATGGAAGGCATTTTGTTTAGTTGTCGAAAATTTCCTGGGAAATAGCAGTGTAATGTCTTTTTTGCCACATTGTTCATTTTTACACTTTGCTTGCCAAAATTGTAATGTGATCATCTGATTCTGATTCGCTGTAAATATCTCATCCAGCAGTGCAATAGCAGCAGAGAAGAAGTGATAGCTATATACAATTGATTGAGGGTTTAATCAATGAGTTTGAAAAGCTTGGATGCAGAATGTCTCTCAAGCTTCTCGTCCTTCGTTCTCATCTAGATTCTTCAAAGACAACGTGGGAGATTTCAGTAAAGAGCATGGTGAGAGATTTGACCAAGATATCCTAACAATGGAAAAGAGATAACAGGGAAGATGGGATGTCAGAATGATGGGTGACTATATTTGGGGTCTGAGTCACGATGATACTTCTATGCATAGAAGAAAAGCCCTAAGAGTTATGCATTTCTGATTTCTGAAACTGCAATTTAGATTTTTACTGTACTTAAGAATTAAATAGATGTAATGAATAAACTTTCATCATGAGTTAAAACGAATGTTTGTTTTTGGTTTGGAAAAGTTAGTTAGTTGTACCCGTTTTATCAGTAATAATGTGCTAAAATGTTTAAAGTAACATCCTGACTGAAAAACTGACAATTTAGAAAAACCAGTGCTATGTTAGTAATCAGCTGACCAAAACCGACCATAACCAATTGAAAAATCAGGATAACCGAAAACGTTTTGAAAATTTGTTACATCGCGTAATTTATTAAATTTCTCCTCAAACACGCGGACTCTACGTTTTAAATCGATGGAACACCTTTAAATGCTGTCAAGACTCCGGGGGATCCACTTTTGGTGATAATTAATTACCTTAATTACAAATAGGTGTCTGTAAACAAAAATCACAAAGCTTTGGAACGTTTCATGACAAATATTTAATACATTTAAAAAATACAACATTTTTTTTTTTTTTAATTTCAATTTGTAGGGTCATACGATCGTGGTAAGTCGGATCTTTTGCCCATCTTCTCCTCTCTGATCAGGAACCAAGCAGAATCCGTAAAAACTTGTCGACATCTCGATACAATTTATTAAAAGTGCTCGTTTTTTTTTTGTTTTTGTTTTTCACTTTCCGACACCAGAATAAGGTGTATTATTCATGAAATTAACACCGTCGAGCGGACTTAAGTATGGCGACAGTTTCTGGCAAACCAGCGATGGCGGATTTTGATATCGCGCGCTGATTTATTGGCATCTTCTGATCTTCTCCAAAATTAGAAACTCGATCTTCTCGCAGCTCATTGACGTTAGTGGAAGCTTAATCAGGAAACGTCTGGAAGTAAGGACTTGTGGAGATCAGTTTTTTCACCGTATAATTAGCCCGGTCTTATTCAACTTGCATTTGTTAAGAATCTCCAGTTTTATAGGTTTTCGATTATTAACAGAGACATCCACAGCGCGTAAATTATCTCTTTCCTAGTGGTTTACCTTTAAATAAATGGTTTCTTCTGTACTCAATCACCATAAGCTGATAAAGGTGGAAAATCGTGAAGTTTTCACATTTTCTTTTTGAAAAAGTTCCAGTTAGTTTTAGTTGAAAATCTACACATTTGGTAACGTTTTGAGAATCTTAAGAAGGGAAGCAATAATTTATAAAAGACTTTGCAAGCATGTGACTAAAAGTTTCCAAACCAATGCTTACCGTTTATTTTGGATGCACTAAGACGGCCTAATGAGTTACCTGACCCTAACAAAGAAGAATAATTTAACAAACAGGCGTCTATTAATTTATTAGCTTGGTAATATAACACTGGAAATAAGATTTAATGCTTAAAAATGTAAAATTACGTAGAGGTAATAGATTTTCAAAATGTTTTACTTTAATATATGGGTGACTCTAAAATTAAGAATGTGGTTTCAGAGAACTATCTAAGAACATCTCTTAACAAAACCCTGAAATTTAAAGAATGTAGTAAATCTCACCTGCAAACAAAGCGAATAAGATGCTCGAAGTCACTAATTAGAGTATCAAACATTAAATTTTAAAATGTTTTAGCTCTGTTTTTCCTTTTTTAAAACTTCCGATTGTCCAAATCTTCCATTTATTGTAACATTGCTGGTAAGAAATCTCTATTCGAGAAAAAAACTAATGGTTTATTAGAGAATTTGGCATAGGTTTACTAGAATGCTTTATAAGTCTTAAATATTTAAAATTCCAGATCTACCAAGTTTGTATTTTTCGAATGTTAACAAAATTTAACTTCCTTAGATTAAGGCTTCTGACAGTGTGGACAGCAGCAACCTGTTATTGGCCATCTAGAGTCATGGACACTAGAGATCACTATTAAAGACTGGATAAGATTCCGGCATGGCTAAATATCAGAACATATCTGTTTTTTTTTAGTAATAGACATTTTAGATAAACAAAATAAGTCGCTCGCGTGAAATTAATAAAAAATATTAATCGGACTAATTTCTTTTTTGTTGTTGTTGTTGCGGGGGTGACTTTGCATAAGCCGTGTTAGCTTCCTGCCTCCCTGTGGCTACTAAACAAAAGCAGATTAACCTAATCTTATACACAAGAAATATCTAACACGCCAACGCATCCGTGAATAGCGTTTGTTTTCAGCCCTGGCCCGAGAACTAAAGCAACTAACAGATTTCCGTTCAGTACCACGAAGTATCGTAAATGAGATTTGTTTTTCTGTCTTTTTTTCTTTTTTTAGAGATAAAATAAACTATAAATATTTTAATTTTAAAAAAAAAAAAGCCGTCTGGGTTTTCTGTTTTTTCGGTCAGAACTCTTTAAATCTGTTACACCAGAGCTCTGTCGCATCTAGAACTGGACGTAAAAACAACATTAGCCTAAACAGTGTTGTTACTGGTTTCTACGGACAAACCGACACCTGCCGTCCAAAATGCATACACCTGCAGCCACATCAAAGGCTTCCTCCCTCCTCCCCCCCGTCTGGCCGTGTTTGCCAGGTTACCCTGAGAACTAGTCCAAAATGCATACACCTGCAGCCACATCAAAGGCTTCCTCCCTCATCCCCCCGTCTGGCCGTGTTTGCCAGGTTACCCTGAGAACTAGTCCAAAATGCATACACCTGCAGCCACATCAAAGGCTTCCTCCCTCATCCCCCCCGTCTGGCCGTGTTTGCCAGGTTACCCTGAGAACTAGTCCAAAATGCATACACCTGCAGCCACATCAAAGGCTTCCTCCCTCCTCGCCCCGTCTGGCCGTGTTTGCCAGGTTACCCTGAGAACTAGTCCAAAACGCACGTTTAAGATTTCTGCTGCCGTTTTTTTTAATTCCCCTGAAGATTATCAGTGTCGATGTTAGTATTTAAAACAGTCCACCTGTTATCGGCTCCCAGCTGCAGCCCCCGTGAAACTCGAGAAAATTAACATTTGCTGCGAGGCTAACCTCGTATTTACTAACCCAACAAATTAGTGAAGTCCCCTCCCTTCCCCCCCCCCGCCACTCTAATCTTTACTTGGCATGTGCTGGTATTTGATGTAAAGGACACAGCTTTGGCGTAATGTTTCAGGTAAATGCCGCGTAAACATGATGCTCTTTTTTTTGCCTCTCTGTGGGAGTCGTTAAAGATGAAGTAGAAATTCTCTTGTTCCGTCCAATGAATAAAAAAAAAAAAAAAGATGGAGAAAAGAACGTGTAAATTTACTTTTGGTAGACGCGTCACCTGTGATAGCCCCTCTCCCTATCTGAAGCCGAGAGACAGCGGCCGTAACACACACAGAGAGAGAGAGATGTACTGACTCCCCCACCCACAATAACGACTTTGCCAAGGGGAAAAGAGCAATTGTTTAATTTAAAATGTGTAATATTTTGCCATAGCTTCCTCACCAAGCAGAACAAAAATAGCGAGAAGCGCGTGTGTGGTTTTGTCCACATGAAAACAAACTCAAGTAATTATGTAAAATAAAATTCTGTATCGTGTTTACTTTCCTCCGCACGAAAAATATCAGACTGGTAAAAGTGTTCCGATTGTCTCTGTTACAAGGACGATAGACAGTGTATCTTGAGCAAACCTTTCACCAAGCGGGTATTCGAAGACTTTAATAAATAAGTAAATTACAGCAAAACTTAAGTATTTAAAAAGAAAATCCGACGTTACCATCTGTCCTAATTTCTTTTAAAACAAAGAACTACCCCCCCAAAAAAAACCACAGAAATAACACTTTCCTCTTAAAATTTTATAACCAAATTTTGTTTGCAAGATTTAAATTAATTAACGGGTTTTATTTTTAATTTAAAAAATTAAAAAATAAATAATAATAATAATAATAATAAATAAATTAATTAAGATCGGCGAAGTTTTTCGAGCATAATGCGGATAAATAAGTAAACATGCGTCAGGCGAGTTTTCTCAGACCACAGATTGTACTAGCGCGTGACGGTGAATACCAATGAGCCATTTGCGTTCAACTCTTCAAAATTAGTTAAAGTACCGCGCGCATCTGCGAAACATTCCGAACGGGAAAGTAATTAATTATAAGATGATGGCTTCACTTAATTTCTACATTGTCGCTCATATTTTTCTCGTAAGAAACAAGGAAATTCGCAGTCTCCCATAATGCATCATTAATAAATTATTACCTTATATTGGTTAATTATAAAAGAAAACGTAGCAGTATCTCAGATGATACCAACATCTAATAGGATAGTGCGTGACCAATCACTGGATAATTTGCCCGATTGTGGTTTTCCTACTTTTGGAAAGTGTGTAACTTAGGTAAGAATTCCCGGCAACTGTGCGATTAGATACGATACGATATAGAACCATACGGATACATTTAGGTTTGTATCGTTTCTTTCAAAAGCGTAGGATTCATTGACAGATTTGACTACAATTATAGTTGAACGTGGATGGTTTTACAGTAAAGTGCGATCGTTAATCCGCCTCGGAAAATGGGATTTTTCGAAAACTCAACCAAAACGGACTTTAAATTTTCGCCCACCGCAAGCTGGGGCTAAACCAGTTTCTGAGCAACGGTTGTAACTGAAGCTTTTTTTACCTGCCCAAGACCATCGCCCGGTAAGGCATGAGCAATGCATGATGGGAGAGGGGCGGCGGAATCCGGATTTTGTGTCGCGTTTCATACAGCACGGTTTTTCCCCCAGTTTTGGCGTCTCAGGTACTCCGCATTTCGTTCTCTCTCTCTCTCTACATATACTGACGTCATCTCTCTCTCTCTCTCTATATAGTACTGACGTCATCTCTCTCTCTCTCTCTCTCCTCTCTCTCTCTCTCTCTCTACATATACTGACGTCATCCTCTCTCTCTATAGTACTGACGTCATCCTCTCTCTCTCTCTAGTACTGACATCATCCTCTCTCTCTCTCTAGTACTGACGTCATCCTCTCTCTCTCTCTATAGTACTGACGTCATCCTCTCTCTAGTACTGACATCATCCTCTCTCTCTATATATAGTACTGACGTCATCCTCTCTCTAGTACTGACATCATCCTCTCTCTCTCTCTAGTACTGACATCATCCTCTCTCTCTATATAGTACTGACGTCATCCTCTCTCTAGTACTGACATCATCCTCTCTCTCTCTCTAGTACTGACATCATCCTCTCTCTCTCTCTAGTACTGACATCATCCTCTCTCTCTCTATATAGTACTGACGTCATCCTCTCTCTAGTACTGACATCATCCTCTCTCTCTCTCTAGTACTGACATCATCCTCTCTCTCTCTCTAGTACTGACGTCATCTCTCTCTCTCTCTCTCTCTCTGCACTGACGTCATATCTCTCTCTTTGCACTGACGTCGTCGTCGTCTCTCTCTCTCTCTCTCTCTCTCTCTCTCTCTTCTTCCTTACCTACGCTAAGCAGCGGTACTCCTCGTGAAAAACACGAAAAGAATTTAAATTATGGATTTTTCTGAAAACCCAACCCAAGCGGACTATTGGTCGCACTTTACTGCGTTCTTTTAATCTAATTAAAGCAAATTACAGGTCGGAAGAGGCAGAGAGACATCGTGGCTAAAGCAAGGTCCCCAGGAGGGTCTGTTAGGTCTATTAGATGGGGGCCCAGGCGCCCATTAACTTCGTTGGCTGTTTTGAAAGATTAAAAAATAAATAAATAAGGTACGCAAAAATCTCAGAAATTATCCTGCAAACTGTGGATCGGACGATTCGAGGACAGTCGGTAAAAAAGGTGTATTCTCGGTCTTTGCCCTCTGGGGGTTAAACGTTAGCTATTCGTTATTGGCTTGGCAATTATTGATCGATAAGCTGAGTGGCGGATCATCTCCGCAAACGTGCTTCGCGATTGAACGCTGATCGACGCCGGGCACTTGCCCTGAAATTTTCATCGGATGGATTTATGCCCTAAGCGAATATGGCCGCTCGAAGTTCTATTCATGCTCGCCAGTGATAACAGTTTGATTCGGTGCGCTCCGCTGTCGAACTAGATCGGCGCGCCTACACAAACAATATTAACTCGCCTCCTCCCCAAAAAAACAACAACAACAACAAAAGAGAGAAGATGGAAACAAGCGCTATCTCGAGCTAGGATTGGTTTTCATCATTTCCTGTTTAATTTTCACCTTTCGGTTGATTCTTTAGAAATCCCGGTTTCCCCAGAGTCGATAAAACCCGGATCGTTTAGGCTGTATTTCATCTCTTCGCATCAGCTCTAATCGCAGTGGCCGGAATATCAAAGCAACAACGTAGAATTACAGCATTAACACAGCAGTGCAGGCACAATAACTGATCCAAGCCGTCACAGGCAAAAGAGAAAATCAAAAATTCAATTATCGTTTGGGTATTTTTTGTTCGTACAAAAAAACCTCCGAAATTATGAATTTCTCTCTTATTCTCTTCGAAAGCCTACAGCTTCTCATCACTGTATATGTTATTCTTGCAGACCATCGATTCGAGTTCTACGTCTTTTTGTTGTCTGTAATCATTTCTCGCAACGTTTTTATCTGTTCTAACAATACCTTTTGTCGGTAATATTTAATTAAGCCGAGAGTATTTCCTTTTCTCTTTATCCGAAATAACAAAACGTTTAAAGTAAAAAAAAAAACAAAAACAAACAATAGTTTTCCTTTTAACAAAGAAAAGACGGGTTGCCATTAGTTTGGTAGAGTCGGATTTCCTCCCCGAGGTATGTCAGGACCGTGTGCCCAGAAAGCCTTGTTGTGTTCTCGTCAAGGTCGTGTCTTCCCCTACCAGCCTCTTCCAGGGCAGTTCCCAGAAATAATTGCAGCCTTATTGGGCTCGTAAGAAATGCGAGTTTATTGGCCTGGAAAATTTTAAGATTAGAATTTGATCCCGTTTCGTTTTTCACGGATCCCGAAGAATCGCTGCTGCCGTGTTTAGAATTCTTTCCATCGCCGCCATTGTATTCGGGGTTTCTTTGGCTTCTAAAAAATAAATAGATAAATAAAATTTTTTTTTAGTTTCCTTTTCCAATTACTTCGTGTGTGTATATTTTCACTATTTATTAGAATCTGCATTGTTTTTATTGTTATTAAAAAATTAAAAAAAAAAAATAACTTAAATCCGATGCCTGGGCGAGTTTAGCGGGCAGTTCGATTTTAAAAGAGGTGATGACGTCACACGCCGACATTCCGCGAGACGTTGTAGTCAATCTTCGCCTGTAAACACAAAACTTGCGCGATTTAGCATCTCTGTCTCGTTCGTTCACACTTAGCAACACCGGTTAATACCGAGAAGGTGAACCTTTAAAAATAAAAACATTAGCCGAATAATTAAGTCGACCACCCGGTATTCTGACAGTCTCGCAGGTAGATGGCCAGCTGATCTTAAGTGCAAGGTGTTGATGCTTCACCTGTTCTATTTAGGTTTGCATCCTCTCTCAACTTTGATTATTTCTTGTTTGTTTTCCTCCTTCACATAACAACGCTTAGTTTCGAGTTTTACCCCCACTTCTATCATAGCAAAAAGTAAATGAGGAATAAATGTTATCTTTAATTTGAAATGAATGATAGTGAATGTCATGTAAATCCCAAGTAAATAAGGTGATGGTTTGGTGCAGGCATCAATGAAAAGGTAAGAATACGTTACCACACAGTGTTCATACTGGTTTATACACTGATGTAATCTTTCTTCAACAACAACAACAATAATAATAATAATAATAATAATAATAATAATAATAATAATAATAATAATAATAATAATAATAATAATAATAATAATAATAAATAATAATAATAATAATAATAATAATAATAATAATAATATAATAATAATAATAATAATAATAATAATAACTTCATATCAGTTCTTGTGCTGACGATTCACCCAACTTTATTGCGCATCCTTTTTGGTCCAATTCTGGCTCACGGTTTTTCAGACCGTCAAAACGTGAACTCTTTTTAACCTCAAGGTCATAATTACAGAAAATCAGCGACTTCCTAGAAGCCCGAGAGACGAACGCAGTCAAGAAGAAAAGAGAATCTCTAAGCGATTTTTTTCTGTGCAGTACATTCTTCCTTTTAAATACGGCCCGCTTAAATTCTACGCATAGTTTACATAGACCCGAATTATTGAATTTGTATTTTCCTTATCCCGGAGAGGCGGTCTTGTCAAACAGCCTGACCAGTCTGGTTACTCGTCGAAAGAACTCAGTTCGTTTCGCGCTTTGCCATGTGGCATTTATTTTCATTAGAAAAACGTCGGCAATTCTTTCTTAATTGATACAACACAACGATAGAAATATAGGAAATCTGCCAACACATTTTCTTGGAGGGGGGGTGGGTGGTGTGGAGTTCAAGCCCACCTTGAGAAGAAGTTCTGTTGTTTTCTTTGTTGCCAACTTAAGAAAACGCTTTAAAAATGGAGAAAACAAAAATTAAGGTTAAGTATATACACTGGGTATGGTGACAACGCGAGTAGCTGGCAGGTGTTCACGTCTTACGTACTGCTGGAGTGTATGGATATTGTAGTGAATATTGTTTTAACCCTATGTTCCAGTTGCCATACAATAACAAAACAGTTAGATTTACAATGAGATTCAAATAAATGTCCATTTTTAACATATCATATTTGAAATTAAACTAATAGCATTTGTTGTGTAGCTTATCCTTTTTAGCTACAATATATGAATCCTAAAGTACCGATAAAAGAAAACCAAGTTTGTACGAAAATACTTTTTTACGACACGTGACGCTATCCTGTGAAGATTCTATTTCATGTGTCGCACAAAATTATTTTTTAAACTTCTTTTAGGCCAAACCGATCCAGTCCTATCCGCACCGCGCACCTTATTCGGTACACGACAAAAATTGCACTGTCACACGTCTTTCTTTTCTTTTGTATCACTAGAAATGATTTTACCCATTGTTTTCAGACGCCTATATCCATGCATGTGAAGTATATATATATATATATATATATATATTTTTTTTTTTTCCTTCCCTACTTTTCTAAATATAAGCTTTCGTTTTGGGGTTTTTTTTGTTGTTGTTGCGCATTTGAGAATAAAAATTGGACAAATTAGCTTGTGATGTCGCCCGTCCTCAATCTCGCAGACATTAGTGACCATTGAAATGACCGACTACCAGAAGTCCAACCACTGTATACAGTGAACATGTGCTTACTTTATAGTCCGTGTGTTATTCTGCTGTATACAGCGAACATGTGCTTACTTTATAGTCCGTGTGTTATTCTGCTGTATACAGCGAACATGTGCTTACTTTATAGTCCGTGTGTTATTCTGCTGTATACAGTGAACATGTGCTTACTTTATAGTCCGTATGTTATTCTGCTGTATACAGCGAACATGTGCTTACTTTATAGTCCGTGTGTTATTCTGCTGTATACAGCGAACATGTGCTTACTTTATAGTCCGTGTGTTATTCTGCTGTATACAGCGAACATGTGCTTACTTTATAGTCCGTGTGTTATTCTGCGGTATACAGCGAACATGTGCTTACTTTATAGTCCGTGTGTTATTCTGCTGTATACAGCGAACATGTGCTTACTTTATAGTCCGTGTGTTATTCTGCGGTGCTGCTTAGAGTGCAATCACAGTATTTCACATCGTAAAGTTCTTACTTTAATTTAGTGTGATACTGCACAATGTCGTAGTAGAATCCATAGTTATCATTTTACCAGTTTTCACTTCGTAGTTAGAGTTTCTGCTGACTTAATAAAGATTTCGCTAAGGACACATAATTATGTAATTAGTTTAAAACGTTTATTTATTTTCCAGTTATTTTTATGTAAATTCTTTTAAGGAAAATAACGGCAGCGTTTACAGTCGAATTGCAATATTTTTTTTTCTACAACGCGCAAGTTCTACATATAAAATGTTTTTATATAAAAAAAAACATCTCCATGATAAAATAACCCATCTCATTTAAATACTTTCTTTACTTTCTGTTAAATACTGAAAATTATAGACGCTACACAGATATATGTAGAGTGTCTCGTTTTTCTCAGGCACCCACTGAAATGCCCATGTCCACTCTGAAAACATTTGACGATGTCCAGCTGTTTGTGGTGTTTCCCGAAGTTACGTGTATTTAAATTCTTCTTCTGCACAGAGCGGTTCCGTTTAAACAGGACGTTATTCAGCACGAATTTTAATCTCTCGAAAACTCGCGACCTTCAACTGATATCTACCGCTGAGTCTTCAAAGGCCTTTCACGAAAATTGCTCATTATCAACTAGAGTTTCAGCGAACGGTGAATAACAACAGGTGAGTTCATTTCGTGCACTCTTTCCCCTTGAAACAACGTTCGGCCTTTTCTTTTCAGGAATTTAATTAAGTCTGTCTAGCTGTTCAAACAGCGCCTTTCAGCAGGCTGAGATTTCTGCCATACCTGTGTCGCACGACAAGAAGAGATTTGGCTTAAAGGTTATCACCTTAGCAACCGTGTGCCCGCTTTTGTCTTACGGAAACAAGCGCATAACGACGTGGTTGCATTTTCTTTTTGCCAGAGAACAGGTGAGGCGGCAGAGGTTAAATTGAGTATTTTATCCTTTACTCAGACAATAGGTATATCTTAGTCCAAACAGGTAAGACAGCTTACCGTTAGAAATTATACTACACTCTCCCCTTCCAAAAAGACAGCCTATGCTTAATTAAATTAATTAATACAAGTACTAAAGGGAAATCTTTTGAACTTCCGACTCCTTACTTCAACTCAATATAAAATAACAAGAATTTTTCTTTTTGGCAATGTTTAGCATAATATTTCATTGCATGATGTCTATTAATTTAGCCAACAACGCTTAATCTCACATTTACGTTATGCTCAGCTACCGCTCAGTCAAACATCGCAGAGTGGTGATTGTAAAAATCCCCGTATATCTCGTTTTGAAGAAAGTCTTACGGTGCATCAGAGAGTTAACATTTTATACAGTGTCTGGCTGTGGTTTCAGCACAACCCGGAGATATTAAAAAACAACAACAGATACGAATGCCAACTTAGATTTAGATGAAATAAGCTGTCATTTTAACAATTTGGACGTCACAGACGTTTTAAAATTTTAACGGAAAATTCTAGAAGAGCAATTATTGTAAATTTACGACAATATTTCGGGGTTTTGACTTGTAATGCCGTTATAAATTGATTTTCATTTTTAAATAGAACATTAATGATTTGGTGTGTTTTTTTAAAAAGATAATAATTAGTAGGTTTACTTATGGGAGACAATGGGTGGTGCTTTTTGAATGTATCGGCTTTGTCTGAAATGCAAGAATTATTAGTTTATATATTGTTTCCCATGAGTTATTTAAAATCGAAATGAAATAAATAAATAAATAAAGTAATTAGAGGCAAATAAGTAGAAATAAAAGCAATTAAGTGAATATATCTGCAAAACTAATTAATGGAAAAAATCTTTAAATGATATTAAATTAAATAATCTAACTTAAAAAATAACAAATAAGTTATTTCTATATAAAATACATTTTTTTCTCTTCTTTTTCTGAAAGCAACTTATGATGATAGAAGATTGCGGAATCGTTAATATAATGGAAGAGGTTGGCGAAGCAGGAAAGCACTTTCCATTTATCTTTCGCCCTGACCACTCCATTACGGCTCGGCAATCTGCCGGTCACGTGTCGCGGACCGTTAGGGCTTGTAATAGGTATTCTGCTGGCCCACGCAGAAAGTGTGTGTGTGTGTGTATCCAGTGACATCCATCTACTTAACGGAAAGAGGGAATGCGGCACGAAAGCAGTGGAGTGTGAAGGCCAATAACTCGGCTCAGCTGCCGATTTTAAGTTATTAAACTGTACGCTGTTGCGGGAACAACGAAACACGCGTATGAGGGGGGAGGGGGGGTGCGAACTGAACTCAGCCCGGAGTCGAAGACTTCGCTTACGGAAACAAGACCGAGCTTCCATCTAACCCGTCGGGGAGATGACCGTGGGGGAAATTTGTCGCAGAATGACAGCAGCGCCGAGGTACAGGTCATTAAAAACCCGCCTTAACTCTTTGCGCGCCGCGTCGTCACTCTCTGCGTCGTGCCACCAGTTACCGGCCGGGCGTTTAGCAAAGTCAACACAAAACGTCTGGAGCAGCGGTAAGACTTGTAAACTGTTAAGCAACGTATTTTATTAAAGTTCCAATAAGTCACTCATAATTCTCGGGTAGAGATCGCAGATACAGGGACATGCCAGCGTTACACTGAATACAAGACGTCTGTAAACAACACCTAGCAGCTCTGAAAGTTTTGTTATGTTTTTTTAAAAGTATTCTAATGGTCGCCGTCTAAATGTTTAAAACTTCTTACAAGCCCAGCATTGGCTAGGGGTCTGGTGACAAGATCTGTATACTGGTAGCCCAGGTGTTGTTAACCTGTCCTTGCTATTTTTTTTTTTTTTTTTTTTACCCTAGCGAAAACAAGGCACCAACACATTCTTAACTTGTAGCCAGAGGCCGGGGAGACAACCTCGCTAAGCCTTCGGGCATTTAACTAAACGGCTGGCACGGCCACCGGCTTCAGCCAAGGAGTTAGCCGTCCGATTATGGAACTGCGAAGTGGAAACGAGCCGGGCCGGCACCCGTCCAGCAGGGGAAACATTCAGAGTCTGCTCAGTCCGTCTGAGTAGAAGAGGGGGGCGAAGGTTCCTGGCCTAGTTTTCGTTTCAAAAATGTCTTTTAAACTATGGCTTACGGTTTTCGCATCCATGCGGAAATCACAAAAGAAGATCGTAGCGAGTTTTGACCTGACGTACGTCAGCTGAAAAACGATGTAACGTTGTTGTTGTTGTTGTTGTTGTTGTTGTTGTTTGTTTTGTAAAAATTAAATAGATTTTTAAAAAGATAGCTTTTCTTTCTCTGTTTGTTTATACAAACTGCATTCATCCTTAATAATGGAGCTGTTCTTTAGATCTTTATAAATAGAACCAAAAGGAAGGAAAAAGAATGCTTTTACAACATTCCGTAAACCAGGCAGAATATTCTCATGAAAAATGTTTTAAAATGTCAACAACAACAAAAAAGAAGCTTAATTTCAGTTGCAATGAAGAATAACTATAAGTAAATTACGTTTAGTGTTTTAACCCTGTGCCACTCGCTGGTCGTCCTTCACGATTCAAACTCGCAATGGTCGCTACAAGAAAACTGTCTAAATCCAGCCTTGATTCAATAAAATAGATAATGAATATTGCCAATAAATTTTCTTTACCGTTCCAGTCTCAAGCGTTGCCGAATGTTTTCTATCAACTTCGTCTTTGCCATCTTCAGGATGAGTCTTTGAAAAGACTGTGGAAATGCGGCCTTCTTTTTTTTGGTTTGTTTTGGAAAGGTATTTTTTTTATTTTCGCGTCAAATTGCAAAACAGCTTCACGCCATTCCACAGTTTACGGTCAAATCACGTTCTTATATTCTGTTAAGTCCGCTGAAACTTCGCGTAATGACGCAGCTGAGTTATTTTCAGAGCTAGCAACTTTGAATGATTTCTTGAAAAAACAAATAAAAATTATTATTATTATCTAAACGGTTTTTCTAACCTTTGTAATGTTTTGGATGTTTTACGAATGGTAATTCAGCAAAATTTACTAAAAAAAACAAAAACAAAACTACAGTTCTAAGCATTACTGGGCTCCATTTTACTGTTGTTTCCCCATCTTTTATGCACAATGTAGATGTTGCTATCTTTAGTAGTAGATCTGTATCAATTCATTTATTTAGTATAAAAGCAGCGACCTTAAAATAATCTGTGTGCTACTACAAGATGTTTGAGGGTTGTATAATTCAGAATAAAACCCGGATTCTGTCGGTATTCTGATAACTTGAGGGTCACTTGCTCGCTCTGTCGACCCCCAAAACCTAAATGATCCATTATCTGGATAAAACAGCATCCATAGTTAATGAAACACGGACATGATTATCTCTAGTAGAGGGACTACGATTGGAACTCATCGCAAAGGTAGACGCTGTGTTTTGTTTCTTGAAAGCTGAGGATAACAAAGACATAAATACTTCTAACATTATATTAAAACTTTAATTTAATTTCTATTGTGAGAAGGAAATTTTTCCAGGTGCATTTAAATAAAGATAGCGCGAACAAACAGCGCGCGCTGCTGGAACGTTTCAGAAATAAATTTACCTCACAAGATTCTTCTTATTTGACACACCCTTGCAATCAACAGGTTCTATTGTTTATTTGTATATTGTAGTGCTTATAATGTAAAAGTCAATAAAGGATAATGGAAGTTTAGAGTTAAAAAAATCTTGAATTCTAGCTTACCACACTTGAAAAGTATTTATATATTAAAATTTAATTATACAAATATTTGTAATAGTAAAATAAAGAGTATTTAAACAAACAGACCAAACAGTAAACTTTTGTTACATTCGATGAAATAAGGTACACTTTTAAGGCTCCACGATACGGGGTGACGCAAAAGTCGTGCACTATAAGGGATTTCATGATGTGGGCAGCGACACGGAAAGATCAGATAATTGGTCCTCATTTCTTTGATGGCGATGTAACAGGTAAAATACATCTGCAAATGTTGTAGATATCTCTAAGAACCATCTTGGACGACGTCCATTAGCATAACTGACAAACTTCTGGTTCCTACAGAACGGTGCAACGCCACTCGTTCGTGACTTTTTAAATACGACGTTTCCAAACAAATGAATTAGACGGCGAGATCCTGCTGAATGCCCACCTGTGTTTCCAGACTTTACGATTCTTGACTTTTTTCTGTGTGAGCATCCCAAGTCGGTCGTTTACGTTGACTGTTCCAGAAACAGAGAGCAGATGTAGGTTAAAATTAAATCCAAGTATGCAAAGATCAACATCAGAGTGTTAAAAAAATGCTCAAACATTGAGTACATCAGGAAAATTTTTGGTTAGTAGCTAAACAATTCGAAAATCTACTTTAATTTAACCCGTGGTGCACAACTTACTGGTTGTCCAGTGCAGTTGCATAGTAGGACACAATACATTAAAATTGCATTGTTAGATTCCTTCTGCTTTAGAGGGACGTGGGCATTTATATAAGTTGATAGACTTCAAATCCTCTGTGAGAAAGTATAACTAAAGAATCTATTTGTAGATTACATTCCGCATCATTCTCCAAGAGTTTGTTCTAATTCATTACTTCCCACGAAATTTCAAGCTGTTTCCCCAATTTCACAGCAGAGGTAGCGATAAAAACTTATTTCGGGTCAATATCAATTGTGCAATCGGCAAATGGATCTCCTAGCTCGCATATAAAAGTTAAAGCAGATTTACGAAATGTCAGATTTAAAGTACAGTCTGCTACAAATGACATATATTGAAGTAGTTATCGATTTTAGACATAATAATAGGCCAATGAACGCTAAACATTGTGTAAATTTAGAAAAAAATAGGTTGTAATTCACAATGCAAAGTGATAACAATCTGGATCACCGTATTGGTAACCCACTATATGCACACAGAAAAAAATTAAGCGACACTTTTATATTTTTGAAAGTCTGTTAGTAAATCCACAGTAAGCAAACAATGGAAATCGTGCTGAGCAGAGAGAACTACTTCTTCAGCGTGAACTTACTCGTTCTTAAATAATAACATAAGCACACATGTAAACCAACTCCTTTTGACATTTCTTGTGCATCTTCTGGGAATTTGCCAAACCTATTGCAACAATTACGGTTTTAATAAAAATAATTCCATCTCAAAACAGCTAAAAGGACACTGCAAACGCTTGTCTATAGAGTGAGTCATCATCAGAACCTCTCAGATTAGATCCATTGTCGAATTTCTGCTTCTTCTTCTTTTTTTTCGCACAGGGATCAGTATTTCGCACCTCTTCTCTCATAGACTCTACGTGACTCCGGATCTAAGTTTTGCGAATATGGAATCTATTCTTTTCCGAAGTGCTTAAGCATTATGTACAGTGATGGTACTTTGTCCTGCTTTGCATCCTAGGCGGTTCCAGAGATGGTCAGTTGAAAGTAGTTCAGATAACTAGCCTCTTCAATTACCCGGACCGCATTCGTGCTGAGTATGCGAGCAGTGAATGCCATTATTACCTAGCGGGTGAAACTGTGCTCGTCGTTAAACTGCCTTATATTTAGCGCATCCTTTGCTTGCTGCTCACCGGGGAAGCTAATTACGCGTTACTGAAGACTGATTGACCATACTGGACCAGTAATATTCTGGTTTATTAGTCACAAAGGTCGCACTACCATCTGGTTGTGAAGCTAGCCAGTTTTTCTTGGAGATAGTGCAAGATTGTTTTGTTAAACAAGTTTAAAAGGCCAAAATGTTTCGAACGCACACCTCTGATCGACGAAGAGGTCTGAGGGAGTTTCAAACTGGCCTCTCTATCATCTCCAATATCTTTCTCTCTTGCTCTCCATCTCTTAATACATCCATTTGTTGTTTTAATGTAACCTCCATTAATAATCAACCCTGACTTCGGATAATCTCTCACGGTTTGCAGGTAACTGAATACGAAAGCAGTAAAAGATTACGAATTATCGACCGTTCATTTCATTCACTCTCCTGACCAGCCTCAGTTACACAGGATGAAAACTGTGTAATACTGTAGTTATCTCCCTTTTAGTTTTCATGAACTGTGCACCAGTCGTAAGGTTTATTCGCGAAGTCCTACACATTTCAGATCGTTTGACAAATTTTCTTCATGAGGTTTATAATAAAAGTAAGAAGAGTGTTTTCCAAAATAATTTCTAAATAATAAACCATTGTCTAAAAATCTTTATTTTCCGCGCCATTATTTCTCTAGAATCAACACGTAGTAATTCTTCATTTGAACTCTTCTCTGAGCGTAAAGAAATCTTTAATTATTCTTTAACGAGTGACATTTTAAAAAAAATGGTAACGTCTTTGCATAGTATTTACCTGAGAGGCGGCCGATGTTCCAGTAATTAGATTGCTGGAATGCTAAAATCGAGGTACAGAGTCCGAATCCCGGTCGAGAACAGTTCGGTTTGGCGTATTTCTATGGCATGGTTGCGTTCTTCTTTACCAGTCGGTCGAGTGGACTTCATCCAGGTAATAGGGTCTCTTACCACGTCTCGAAATAAAGAATTTTTGTAGAGCTTTCCAGGTACTTGTGAAAATTAGGTCTATTAATTTTATCAGTACAATTATAGGCGCTTAAAAAAAAAATAGTTTACTGAATTTATATTTTAAATTTGAAACTTAAACCCTTTAAAAGTATTTTATAACTTTAATAATGTTGGCTTAGTGAATTTCTGACAGGAAAATACAAGAAGACACTATCTGTAAGCCAGTAGCGTTTTCTTGTCTTGTTTTACAGCATAATAATAATAATAATATTATTATTATTATTATATTATTATTATATTATTATTATTATTATTATTATTATTATATTATTATTATTATTACAACAACAACAACAAAGATTCAGCAACTCAAGGAGCTTTTAAATACCTGTAACTTTTATAGTTAGAGCACCAGAAACTCTGATCTGTGCTAAATGTTACAGTAATTGTCCTTAAAGATGTCCTCATAAAACATTCGGAGTATATATGTAGCGTGTAAACTGCTAACATAATGACGTATTTTATCTAAGTTATAAGAAATCATTGTTAGTTATCTAATAAAACGACAACACAGAATGGGTCTGCCAAAAGATGTTTTAGAACACGTAAATGGAGCTCTGAAAAAGCACGGGGTTGGGTGGAATGGCTGAGAAAATTAAGTCGCTGGTTACGCTCTGTCAACTGAACAACGCCGAGCTCTCAACGATAGAGCCAAAATACTCATTTAAACAACTGGCTGAAATAAGCCGCCGGGACATTCATAGACACCCACAGCCTGGGGTCGTTCGTGTGCAAAAGAATCCCTGTGCATCCAACAGATTCGTCGTCCGCACCAGTGACCACGCCGAACAATGCGAAGCGCATTCCACGACGTTGATCACGTGTAGCAAAGATGGGAGGCGCCTTTCGCGGCTGCGCACTGGCGAGAAACGTCAGGGGCGGGCGATTTGTTACAAAGCGGACACCTGCTCTTTATTATCGACCAGCAGGCGGTTCGATTACCTCCCAGGCTGCCCTTATCACCAGATCCAAACACTCTCGGACATCTGCTGGTTGGGAATAAAAGGGGGGATAGATGAGATTGTTTAACGAATCCCAGCCTTCGATGCCCCGCCCCGGTCCTCTATTCGTAACGATTCATGCCAGCTTTCGGTCATTCGACGGTCACTCGGTGACTGGCAACGCGCACCTTACTAAAGCTGTATCGGCTCTTTTCATTGGCCGATTTCCGCCGTCGGCTGAAATAAGCCAACAAAGGATGCAATTTGCTGTTGTTAATAGCAGCGCCTGAGTATTTGCCTCGATGGCTTCACAATCCACCACATCTTATTTGTATTGCGATTGCGTGAGGTTTTCTTTCAGCAGCTAAATATATGAGAAACAACGCGTCTATGTCATGTGTTTCTCTGTGTGTAAGCATGCACTGGTATACATACATACATCTTTAATGCTGCCGGTTCTTGATTTATCTCTGGGATAGCGTTTTCGACCAAAGTGTGTAACGTAACCGGCTCTTTTAATAATCTGAATTAGGAAACAGCCGAGACATATCGGTTACTGAACGAAAATGCTGGTGAAGGAGAAAAGCTTTTTAAAAAGGAGAAGAAAAAAAACTAGAAGAGTATCGTAGATGCCTCACGAACAGACACGGGACCCAGAAGACGTCACCCAATACAGATATCGGCATCAGTGTGATGACAAAGGGGGGGAGGGGAACAAACAAAAACTGAGGTCCATTCGACTGCGTTCCGTAGGGTTTTGGGATTTCGGAGAAAGTCTGCTTATTTTTCCAAAAGTTAACTACGCTTGCTTACTTTTGAAGTCACCTGAAGCAAAGAAGATCTAATAATTGAATAATTCAATTTCTTGCCGTCTCGAGAATGCAACGATCTGAGAGAGAGAGAGAGAGAGAGAGGAGAGAGGAGAGAGAGGAGAGAGAGAGAGAGAGGAGAGAGAGAGAGAGAGAGGAGAGAGGAGAGGAGAGAGAGATGGAGAGAGATGGAGAGAGAGAGATCGGAAAACAAGCAAACGAACAGAAGGAAAGCAAATAGTAACTGGCTATTGAAATTTCCTGGTAACCCATTGCCGGCCGGTCCTGTAATGGTCCGGCAAGCAGCCTTCGAGTTTATCACTTCTGATAATTCACGAAAAAATGGGGGAAAAAAACACTCGGCCAAGTTTTTTTTTTTTTTTTTTGCTAGACAGAACTAAGCCGACTTTTGATCATTAAAATATCCTCTCGGTTTTTTTGTTGGGGGGGGTATTTTGCCTCTCTTATGTTATTCAAGACTGGTTTTATGGCACGCACGTACGCGCACACAGGGCAGAACAGACGTTGCATGAAAAATGGCAAACTCTTATATATCGCATGTCTGTGACATCGACTCGCTGGCCATATAAATTATTTTTCTGGAGATATGCACAACGTAGACCGTGGCAAATTATTTTTAAAATAATAATAAATAATCACATCGCCTCACAGGTGTAGCAGCAATTGATATTTTTAGAAGGGTCTTGTGGACCGCCTGGCGGTCTGGGACTACCTTGTTTCACATTAAGGGCGCATGCGCAAACCGTTTATTTTTCCCTTGATTTCGCCGGAAGTTCGAGCGAAAAATCAACGCGAGTCTCACTGAGATTCACTTCCAGGAACCAGACTGTTGTAGAGAAATACGCGTGGTCATAGACGAGATTCTATCAGCTGGCTGCATATCAGGGCTCATGCTTACAAATTTTAACGGTTTGATGGCAGAAAGTATTTCTTATTAATTAAATTTCCAAAGAGTCAATTAATTTATGAACAAATGTTGCTAACAGCGACTGTATTGACCGGTTTAAGTGTCACACGAAGGCTGTTTCTCTTTCTTTGGGATCTTGCTTAACCCGTAATCGCTTCCTGTTCCCTTATAATTATTAAACTGATTCGCAACAGATGTAGGGAAAATAACAACCAAAACTGACTAACATTCTATACCAGTAACATTATAACGACACCACTTAACAGGAACGGCAATGGTTTCGATCATCGAGGCAGTTACAGAGATGCTGGATAATGCTAGTAAGTTGGATGATCTTCTCGGATATTCTTACCTGAGAGTGCGGTGGCTTCCAGGCTCCTTTCCGCACTATAAACAAAACCGGGTTCACGCAGCTGATTGCGTGTAACTTTTTTCGAGCGACCCTTTTCGCTTAAGAGGGGCGAATGACATAGCCATATCTTTAGTGCGGGCTTATAAAAGCCAAAAAATAATTTAAGCTAACAAAAACTTTCGTTTCCAAAGAGTTACGAATGTTTTTTTTATTATCACAAGGCGACATTTTTGCCCCCCCCTCTTTTTACTTTTTCGATACCCTGATCAAAATCCGTGTTACGGTTATTTATTCTCTTCTTTGTTTTCGGCGCCGATGAAAATCGTCATCTGGCTTTTCGCTGTTGTTTTTTTTTTTTTAAATGCAAATCCGATGACCAGATCTCTGCGAATTCTGCACTCAAAATCTTTCTTAATCCCTCCTGCTTTCTACAGGCTAAAACGCCAAACCATAAGACGGAACCGCACTGATTCCTTCTGAAATATATTTACAGCCATCAGGTTGTCCAGCACCCCATGTGATGTTACTTCCATTCCTGCGAGTGTCAGAAACATTGCGATTTACATGGAAGCGGTTCGCTCACGAGCCATTGTATCTGATTTCATCTCTCTCTCTCTTGATTGTCATTGCACTTCCTCTACATTCCTAATCCTTGTTCATGCCAGCAGAACGCCGTCTTGATACAGTTGTCCCCCGGTATTCGCGGGGGTTACGTTCCTAGAGCACCCGCGAATACTGGACGTGGTCCATAAAAATGCCTATAAACGTCAAAATATAACGTAAAATATAAGTAAATATATAATAATAATTTAATAAAAAATACAACACTCAGCGAAACACTCGAGATAGCTACACGTGGTAGACTGGGATGATGCGGGGCTGCTGGGCTGCATCTGTCTGAGACAGCGCCTCGTGGGCAGCAGCCAATCAGCAGCGAGGAGAAATGAATAACGCTCTCGGATTGGCTACTTTCAAACCTCCAGCCAATAGCACTTATTTTATATTGATATTTTGCTGAATTTACATTAGTATTTATATTACAGAATTAGTAAATTATATTGTTATTAATAATTTAGCGTGAAAAAATATATATTGCAACGAAAAAAGCCATAAAAAATCGCGGAAGATATTTGCGATTCCGCGAACAATTATTAGTTAGGTTCTAAGGAAAATTCCGCGAATAACCGGGGCCGCGATTACCCGGGGGGCGACTGTATTTCAAAGAAATGGCATTTCTTTGCCGCCTCATTAGTTCATGGAATACTTTAAGACGAAGGAAAAGGGCGAAACGGTGAGCAATTAGTAGTTAATGCAGAAGAGAGAAAAATACCGCTAACTAAATTAACTTCATTCTCCATTTTACGCTTCCATTGCTTTTATCATCACTGAGGCTTGAGATTATAGTCCCAGGGGTAGGCGAAGTCAGAAAGAAAAGGGGAAGTACTCAGCTGTACTTTCGTTATGACTCCATGACAGTTGTTTTCCTGAAGTAAACGCAAGCGTTTGTTTTGCAAGCTTAGCCACAGTGAGTAAAGAAAAAGAGCTCCAAATATATACGAATTAATTAGAGGACAATCATCGAAATTATGCCTGTCTTAATTGAAGCTTTATGGCGAAACCATAATTTGATAAGCGAATATAAACAAACTTACTTCAAATTTCTAAACAATTAGATCGACCCGTCAAACGGCGAATCTTTATCTTGGAAGAAAGAAAAACCTGATGATCTCTAAATTGGTGGATCCTCTTTATTTAAAATCTTTAGAAACATCATTTTTTAAATTTTACTTGATGAGGGTTCTTTGCTATTTACGAATATTATTGTTTGAGATACTACTTCCTTCAGGCAGCGAGCGACCTACTCAACAAAGCTTTTATCGCGTCTGTAAAATCAACACAAAAAAATATAATAAGTCTATTAGCCTATACTTTATCAACCAAGTCAACCTGTGGCTATTCTGGACCGTGCAAAGTAATCGAAGAACTCTCTTAATATAACTATAAGATAGTACGTCATTTCTGTAGAACGTCACATATTATTCATTTATTCATTTTTAATTATTGCCCTTGGGAGCTTTGTGCGAGCCCAAATGGCTTTCTGCCACCGTGTTTAAACCGATTACTAATGGCCAAACATCTATTTACGCAAACTGACTTTCACTTTCGCACGTCACTTCCATCCGATTTCATTTCTCCTCCAATTAGAGGAGCTTTAGTGTCAGTCTGAATGAGGTCAAATGTAATTACGGTGATTCTGTGCCATCGTTGAGCGATTGCCGTGCTGTCCTCCTTCAGTGCGCTTTAGGCTCTGAAAACTTATTGCAAGAACATCTCTCTCTCTCTCTCTCTCTCTCTCTCTCTCTCTCTCTCTCTCTCTCTCTCTCTCTCTGCACAGATGTCATCTCTCTCTGTACTGACGTCATATCTCTCTCTGCTCTGACGTCATCTCTCTCTGTACTGACGTCATCTCTCTCTCTGCACTGATGTCATCTCTCTCTCTGTACTGACGTCATATCTCTCTCTCTGCTCTGACGTCATCTCTCTCTCTCTCTCTCGTCTTTCATTTTGATCAAACTAGGGCATTTTTTAAATGCTGAAATTGTGTTGTCGTTTAGTTTTATGCTCTAAATTCTTCACGATAATTGAGCAAATATCGTTTTTTTTTGTTGTTTTTTTTTTTTTTTTTTTTAGTTATCTTCCAGTCAGTTTTTGAAAATGTTCCGTGTCGTCTATTTGTACCAACGCTGAATATAATTCGTTAATTAACTGGATGGTGAAGTACTGTTGCTGACAAACAGAGATGACTGAAATCGTTGCAAGAGGAATTTCCAGCATTATGGGAAAATTCCATAATTACCAGTAGGCGAGAAACTTAATTCACGATATTTTTTCTTCGTTTTCAGGGTGACAGCGATATTATTTTTTATCTGACGCCGAGTGGCCAGAAGCGATTCCAGTTATTTCACAGTACATTTATCCAACGTAGCCATTAAAGAGGTCCAACTTACAAATGGAGGGACCGGCGAATTTAGCACAATAATCTGTTTTTCAGTAAAGTCCCATTTTGTTTTCCGCCTCACATAGAACCCGTTTTGAAATGTATTGATCCGCAATGTGGTAATGTAAGTAATGTTGGAAAAAAATAGTTCCGTCAATTATCATAACTGTTTCAGAATTACCCACGGAAAGGCCTCGAAATAGTCGTCAGAAAAAAGTTAGTTTACCTAGGGAAAATGTAGAAACTTAAATACTCAGATTCTGGTTAACTTCTATACTTGAATTAATAATGTAATATTTGAAAATATAGACATGGCTGGTAAAGAGAATCGAGCTTAAAGGTAACTAGGACTGTACGAATAGACTGCATTCATTGCCATGAGGAATGGTTTGCCATTTAGTCGATGGAATGTACGATTATTGCTGCTCGAGGGAACTGTACTCTGGAAATGATTCGCTATGCATCAGATTAAACGATCAGACTCAAGGTATTTGAAATCACGCCTCAGTCTCCGCTGATGACGATAAAAGTAATCCGTTTACTCAGTGTTTCTCTAATATCGCCGCGCTGGTTGAAGCAGGTGTGGCTGGGCAATAGGAGACTACAGACCGACAAATCGTCTCGTTAAACACGTGCATTTATCCTAAACATTTAACTCTTAGGCTTAGAATTCGATAACACAACATCAGCAGTTGTTTGTTTGCCTGCCTGTTTCCTTAGACGTTTGTGGGCGTGAGCTTTAACTAACAGAGCAAACAAACTCTCTCGTCCGTCCGATCTTTAGCTGTCTTCTCCCGTCTTCGTAAACTGGGGAAAAGGTCCGGACGCCAGCAATCGGTGAGAAATCCACTGTGTTCTAGACGCCTGTTGTCAAACCCGCGCTCGGTCTCGGGAAAGAATCCAGCAGTCTGCCCACGTGTCCGCCGTAAAATTCCATTCAGAAAATGTATAAAGCTTGCAAATTATTTAAAGTTTTTAAAAGTCTAATAATAATAAGTTAAATAAACGGTGTGGCAGAAGTATTAGCTGCATTTAGATTTATTACACAAATGCATTCAGTGTCTTTTACTGCAAAAAAAAAGTATAGAAAACGGGGGAAAGAAACTTTTGGCAAATGTCCTAATTCTAAAAGCAATCCTTCAAATGACGGATTTTTGGCAGCAAAACCAAATTACTCAAAACATCGTTGAATCCTGGCTGATTCGTTCCCCCAGTGTATTTTTTTGGACTATCAACTGCCGAAAGCAGTAAGGCCGGCCACACGCGCACACCTTATCTGGCCGATTGTCTGAGAGGCAACCGCACTCTACCCGATCACAGTTGATGGGTACAGAGAAATGCATCTCCCACACAGATATGAGGATTCGAATAGTTTCTTTTTTTAAAAATACTCACATTAGCATTTCCGCTGGGAAAATTGCCATTTTCTCTCTGAGGTACTTTTTTTTTTTTCTTTTAGAGGGGGGGTGGTGGTGGTATCATTTTAAAGAAATGGACTACTGCGGGATTGGCAAATTACTGTCTACGTAGTTTCTTCTAAAAGGATCTCTCTCCTCTGTTTTTTTTTTTTTTGGTTAGATCTCCTTTCGTAACAATACGACGCGACATCTGAATATTCCGTTGCTGATATTCGGTTAGAATTTACCATCAGCTTAGATACAGACGCAAAATTCAAAAAAAGAAAAGAAAAACGAAAAATTGGTAACCGCGATTTTACGCAGCAAAATATACAACGGGCACGGGGCTTGGCGCTAACCAGCTCTCTAAAGAGTCGGCTTCTCGAAGAGAGACAACAGGCACGGGGCTTGGCGCTAACCAGCTCTCTAAAGAGTCGGCTTCTCGAAGAGAGACAACAGGCACGGGGCTTGGCGCTAACCAACTCTCTAAAGAGCGGCTTCTCGAAGAGAGACAACAGGCACGGGGCTTGGCGCTAACCAGCTCTCTAAAGAGTCGGCTTCTCGAAGAGAGAGACAACAGGCACAGGGCTTGGCGCTAACCAGCTCTCTAAAGAGTCGGCTTCTCGAAGAGAGACAACAGGAACGGGGCTTAGCGCTAACCAACTCTCTAAAGAGCGGCTTCTCGAAGAGAGACAACAGGCACGGGGCTTGGCGCTAACCAGCTCTCTAAAGATTCGGCTTCTCGAAGAGAGACAACGGGCACAGGGCTTGGCGCTAACCAGCTCTCTAAAGAGTCGGCTTCTCGAAGAGAGACAACAGGCACAGGGCTTGGTGCTAACCAGCTCTCTAAAGAGTCGGCTTCTCGAAGAGAGACAACAGGCACGGGGCTTGGGGCTAACCAGCTCTCTAAAGAGTCGGCTTCTCGAAGAGAGACAACAGGCACGGGGCTTGGGGCTAACCAGCTCTCTAAAGATTCGGCTTCTCGAAGAGAGACAACAGGCACGGGGCTTGGCGCTAACCAGCTCTCTAAAGAATCGGCTTCTCGAAGAGAGACAACGGGCACAGGGCTTGGTGCTAACCAACTCTCTAAAGAGTCGGCTTCTCGAAGAGAGACAATAGGCACAGGGCTTGGCGCTAACCAGCTCTCTAAAGAGTCGGCTTCTCGAAGAGAGACAACAGGCACGGGGCTTGGTGCTAACCAACTCTCTAAAGAGTTGGCTTCTCGAAGAGAGCGATATAATGCAAAGGACCGGAGTTGAATTATTTCATCCGTATTATCTCAATTAAGACGCACTAATTATTATTTTAAAAATACATCAGAAATGATTAAAACGCACACAACTTCTCCAGAAGCGACAATTTTTTCTTAGTTGCAAAGCAAAACAATCAGTTTTAATTTTTTAAAAAAAAAAGGTTAAGTTGAAAATCAATATTTGAATAGTATATTTAGGTAATAAATTTATGATGGAAGGGATGTATCTTCAGCTGTTTCAGTTATTGGTTAATCAATGAGAATTAACCATCGTCTAATAAAAGCTTTGTACATTGTTAACCATGTAAAAAAAGAGCTCAAGACATGAATCTTTATGTGAAATGTAGTAGTCGATACATCTTATATTTGACAGATCATCAAATTAATCAGGAGACTTCTTGACTTTTATTACAAGCAGATATCACTGCTGTTTTCGAATCAGTTTGGTAAAGTAAGAAAAGAACTTCAGTGAGGAGTTTTTACTATGCACTATCAGACATAGGCGCTTTTAATGCAGACATTTTTAATTGTGAGACGTTAAAACCAACAGAAAATTTCTATGATTTTTTTTTAAAAAAGAATTACGACCGATAAACGATATCCGAAAGAAGGCAAAAATTCAATTTAGTGCTTTTTAAATGCCGAGAGCTACAGCCACAGTTTTGCCATTTCTATTCACTACTGCGTGTACGATTAATTTATTTACGTTCTCCATTACCGATTCTTCAATATCGAGTTTCTGCCTTGATTCCGCTGGCCACCTCTCTCTCTCTCTCTCTCTCTCTTCTCTCTCTCTCTCTCTCTCTCTCTCTCCTCTCTCTCCATCTCACTCTCTCTCTCCATCTCTCCATTTCTCCATCTCTCCATTTCTCTCTCTCTCTTCTCTCTCTCTCTCTCTCTTCTCTCTCTCTCTCTCTCTTCTCTCTCTCTCTCTCTCTCTCTCTCTCGTCAGACTAAGTAATGCAGTGCAAACCCACTGTCCTGGCGCCGAGGATCAAATCACCTTCAGATTTTCTAACGTACGTCGGCTGGACGGAGCGACGTGGCTCGGTCCTGAGGGGAGTTCACTATGCACTTCCGGTTTTTGTATTAATTTCTGCAGCAGTGCTTACCAATTACCTTTTTAAGATTACTTGTAAAAATGCAAAAATGAAAGCGGCCTAACGACGATTGGCTTGTATAGGTGTTTAATTTTATTAGAAAGTCACGTAGTTTAATATGAACCGACTTATTCTATTTTTTTTTTTTTTTGTCTTTTGATGAAGCAATAGCTTCCCTAAAAGCGCTCTTCCTGTTCCTGCGCATGGACGCTCTCAACATCCGGTAAGTATCTCGGATATCTCAGCTTCTCAATGTTTTCAAATAATACAAACCTAAGAGAAAATTAAGTAAAAAAAAAATTTTTTTTTTAAATAGCACAGATTGCTAATTACTACTTAACCTTTTTTTTAAAAAAGTAAAAAAAATCTTGTTTGTTGAGGGTTAATTTTTTTTTTTTTTTTTTGCTTAATTGTAATTAGGGTTCTAAATTCGTGTTTGTTCAGGAGCTCAAGCTAACCGTCGACACTAAAGCCAGCTCACTTCCAACGCTCTTCTTTGTAATACGTGACATCGAGTTTAAAAAAGGAAACTGAAAACAGCGGAATCGTAATGGTGATTAACACTAACGATGTGATACGGGGAGTCGGATAAATAAATAATTCCCCCCCTTAGAGACCGTAGTGCCGCGGTTGTCCGCTAGAAAACTCTGCCATATACGCACGACCAGGGATCCGGCACTTCTATATTTGACAGGAAAGTCCCAGCTAGAACTGTTTATTTATTTATCTATTTATCTTTTGATGTAGGAGGACAACGACCCCCGAACGACCGGAGAGATGGGCTGGCTGGTGAATACGGAGCGGAAGACGTGCCACTGCCAGAGGGGCGGGCATGCCAATCCGAGCGGATCCCGACTGAGATTCGAACTCGAATCCCTACTAGACCATACACCAATTACTGAATCACCGCTCTGTTTCATTAATAATCATAATTCTGATACTTTATGGCCTCTGCGTTTGTCCAGAAGATTATGCGCTCTCACGAAGTCAAGGAAAGCATTGGATATATTCGAAATAATGGTGAACATAACGCAAAAAGTTCTAAATTAAAACTTTTTCTTAAAATTCAAACCCTTCAATACTTAGTTTTAATCGAACAGCAGCGATCAGTAAAATTTAAGAAAAACTTAAATAATTGAAAAAAAAAATAAATGTATATATCTGCAATTTTTTCGGAGAGACTAAGCACTGTTTTCAAATTATATTGGCCAAAAAAATATTTTTTTTGAATTACAGAGATTGGAAAATAAACAAGAAGAGGTTTTTTTGTTGTTGTTGCAGAACTGTTGTAAGCGACCTCAGAAGAAGCAGAGCGAAGTCAGGTTATCTCTGATGCAGGAAGAATGCATCACGAATCTGCTGTAGAGGCAGATAATTGGTCTTCTTACAGTTAGGATTTGTACCGGAAAATATTGACCGTTATTTGTTACTTACGCTGTTCTGTTCAGCTACTTCGCTGTATAACGAATTAATTACTGATACAGAAATTGTTTAATTTAAAAAAAAGGAGAAAAAAAATTGCCTTAACAATGTTTCAAAGACGGAAGAGGGATATCTGCCTGCTATGAGATTGAATTGATTTTTTTTTCTTCAAAATCATTAAATAGTTTAAAAGTGTTCGACTTGCATATATCGTGCCACGTGGATCCGTCAGACTTTATAAACCATTCTACATGCGGGTTTTGCCATGTTAGCGAACCCCCCCCCCACTTTACAGAAAGCAGACGCGACTGTGCTATTGATATAATTCAAGCACAAACAAGTTTTTGTGAACATGAGTTTCCATCTGTGATCATTCAGTTATGCCAGCAATACCAGCGAATTGGGAAGATCCAAGAAAGGCTACGTAATGCTTGACCTTTTCGATATGCCTGTTGCAAACAAAAGTCTGGGTAAATGATCTATAACGGCTACAATTATACATCAGCGAGTCAGTCAGGTGTGGCAGCAATGTTTTCCGAGAACCGCTTGCTCACCTGCTGAATATTTGCATGACTGCAGTTCATACATCATTTTTCCCATAGCCGACACACCACGGCAGGTAAAGAAACAGATGCAATAGCTTGCAGGTGGTGAATGCAGGTCAGATAAGCCAGCCAATGAGATGACGGATGAGAAGGTTTAATCCACCAGTATGGTGGAAATCATCGGTAGTACAGGTACGCATCACGGAGAATGACAAACCTTGGCTACTTTTCATCGTGTTCCACCCGATTACAGCTCCATTTCCACAACGCTATAACCCCGGTTTCGTTTGCCACATTTGAACCAGAATCGCGAGGGATTTCATTAAGGCCGATGGAATAGCAATCTGCCAGAGTTCGCTACGTTGCCGAACCTCTTGTCGATCGAAAAACTCGTGGGACACCCTTCGAAGCAGCGCCATTCGAGATCACCAAAAGGACGCTGGATGATCTGCGGACAGGGTACACTGGTGCAGGATTTCCCAGTTTTCCCAGGATACAATCAACGGAGACCTGACAACACATCACTAAAGCGTCTACTTTGGAAATCTGATCCTTAGGTCGCATGACAGACTTCGACGCCATACAAAGCGAACAATACATCTTAGATCCTAACACTTTTCATTAATGAAACCTTCGAATGTTAACGAAATACAACACGAGTTTTAAAGCGATCCGATTCACGGTATTATTATTTTTTAATCCAAAATCAGATTCCTTAGTTTTGAAGTTGACTTATCCAGAAACATCCTCTGCTTTTTGACGGACGAGACAGGAAGATGTTTTGAGATCGACTAGCAATTGACGGGTTTTGTGGTGTGATTATTTCCTCTTTAGAGAACGGGATAAAAGATACTGTGGACCATAAACAAATCCATATAATTAATATTGACGTTGATTATACAGACCTGAATGCAATACATTTTTATATTTTCTTAATTCTGCAAATATTTAATTCATTATCCCTCGATGGTTTAATAACATTCCAGATACGAGGTTTTAACTATTGCCTAGAGACATCATTTCTGCAGCTGGTTTCATAATTTCTTTGATCAATTCAGAGTAAATTATTTTCAATACATTTTACTTGCAAATTAATTATTTTAATGAATTTTAATGCGTTATTTTATTACAGTTTTTATTCAGCAGCGAAAGCTATTTACAGGCGTAGGTCTTTGAAGATGGATTCTGGAAAAGGCCTGTCTCGTGAACATAAGAGAGCTTGTTTTAAGTAGGTCCAATGATTATTCAAGAACAAAAGAGAAAAGGCAGAGTTCTGCTGCAGTAAAAGAAATGGCCATGCGTAAAAAGATATTTCACAAACAACTTTATGCATTAATCGTAAGGTTCTTTGACTGTTACTGTGGTTCTTTACGATAAAAAAAATATAAAAATTCCTAAGCATGGCTCTAGGAACTCGGCACATAATAATGGTAGAACTCTATTCCTTATAACGATGGATTTTTCTTTTTTTAAAATTTTTGTATATTGCGAAAATTGTCGACCAGTTGTAGAATTTGTCGGGCAAAGGATTCAATTCCTGATGAAAATTTGCCGGATACGGACTTGCATGCTTCATGAGAATGTATTTGCATATTTAAAAAAAATTGACTGTTGCATGAA
Organism: Nautilus pompilius; assembly: GCA_018389105.1. Lineage (NCBI taxonomy): Eukaryota > Metazoa > Mollusca > Cephalopoda > Nautilida > Nautilidae > Nautilus > Nautilus pompilius. Next base: position 124,670 of record JACATO010000924.1, on the reverse strand, counting down.
AACCGAGTGTAAAGAATATGAGGATCTTGCTTTAAATGGGACATTTTGTGTTTGTTAGATCATAGAGTATCACACTGAATGAAAAGTGCCATAAAACCTGAGCCACAACCAACATTTTTATGCAGTATTTTCATGGGATGACCAATCTCGCGAAACAAACCGACACATCGGTAACGCCAGCCATATGTAAGGGAGCATTCGTTTAGCCTCGATGGAAACGCAGCGTGCACGCCAAGAGAAATAGATTTCCGTCCAAGTGGATGAAGTAGCGTACCCCCCCACCTCTGTTCCTACCTGGGAGACATCCAAAGGCAACCCACGATCATCACCATCGGCTCAATCACAGGGATGCGAGAGGCATCATGGAACACGTGGTTATCACAAGGTAATGGCAGTTAGAAGTGATGGCTGGTGTTTGCTGTAGAAAATAGATTTTTTGGACGGAAAGCTTTGTCCAAAGCAGAGACCTGGACGAGTTTTTGTGCTCCCGCTTCACTGCGACTGAAGATGGGAATGGCAATGTGGGATAACCTGATCCGAGCATCTCGGAAAGCGACGCAACGTCAGTCAACATTACGCCGCCATACTTACTACAAACAGAACATCACAGGTGAGTCTTACACAGCCTAGCTTTCATTTTAATGTGTACCAGTAATTAAAAATTGAAATTAGAAATAGAGTACAGTAAATATGAGTTAATTTGACGTTTTGAGTGATAGTTATAAACATTAGTTAAAATGATTGTACTGAAAATATCATATGGGGTGTCCATTTCGTATGTAAATCGTTCGTAAATACTAAATTTCCGCTAACATAGGATAACTTGTTTAATTTACGTTGCTGCATTAGTCATTAGTATATGCTACGAATAAATATCTATTAGACTGTAAAAAATATAATAATTTGCAAGTAATGCAACAATGTCTTGAGTATACATACCGTACTGGAAGTAATTATTCTTTAAAAAAGAAAAGAGAATAAGCATCAATAATGAGTAATTGCAAATGAAAGACGCCTATAGTACAGGGACAATTAATTATTTAAGACCACAGATAAATAAAACGAACATGTTGTACAGTGCTTTGGTATTTGCTGTGTGAAGCATTTGCTTTATATAGAGCATGATACCTTTTGTCCATGATCCCATGCAGATTAACAGTATATGACTGTAGATTGTTGTTTCAAATACCCTGTAGCATTTTCTACAATTCATCAAAATTTATGATTGTTGTTTGACTTTCTCAGTGGCCATATAACCCCATCCTCAGCGATGCTCACATAGAGACATTGCGCAGGCCAAGGCATCTTTGTGAGTGCCCCATCAGCCTCTCCACCACATTGGCTGTATGCTTAGGGTAATTATTCATTTTTACGTTGGAAGATGAATCCCCGCAATGTTACGACGGATGAGAATCTGCCCGTACCTGCCGGAAGTCAGTATACCACCTTTAATTTTATGCAAATCCACGACACCGGTGACTGATATGCAGCTTCATGGTTGCATTAGTCCAGTCCCAAACTTCAATATAGCTGTCGCACACTGACTGTTACGCCGTGTATCTTTCTCTTCTTGAAGAAACGTTCGCACCCGAACTTGCAGCTAGGCCATTTACAATATTTATACTGGCTCGTCTCGTATCACGTAGGGAACAAACCCTGCAATACACAGCACCACTTTCCGAGAGTCTGGGCTTTCTTTGTCGACGGCTTCTATTGCCAACAACATAGTTTCTCGTATCAGCTTTGGAGTCTTTCCTGCGGCTCCTTCTGAAACATAAGTCGGAGAAGCCGTCACTAGCTAAGATTTTGATGCGTATATACTTGTCATATGATATTTTCTTTCCAAAATCCATAGTATCCACCACACCTTCATCACACTACAATGATATCATTGTCTATGGTTTTATAGCTCTCCCGGTGTGGCGCTTCCTGGCTGCTTGCATGACAACCAATCACAGCGTACCTTATTTTCACGTGACCAATGACAGGCGATTAAATCACGTGATATTTTTAATTTTATACCTACTTTTTTTTCTTTTTAGCTTCATTAATTATTTCCAACACCGAATTTTTTTTAAAAAATCAATACTAGATCGTAAAAATATCTTCTCAATTTTAATGATTCATTTGTTTTGAAAAGAAAACAGCTGAGATTTTCAATATCCTCCCCCCTTTCGGGTCTAATGTTCTTTTAAACGGCTTCCATAGTTACGAAAATAGATTCAAGGAAAACGGTGATCTATCACGCAGACCGCAAATCTTTAAATCTGATACACGACCGCTATTTAAAGTAAATAAACATTTCCCCTCCCCCCCCCCGACATCAGCTAACTTATAGAATCTTAAAGACGTAATTGGCTTAGCTTCGGATATAAACGTTAACTGCTCAAAAATGCATCATTGCGATAAAACCTGTCCCGAGAGGGGAGCTAATCAGTATTTGGAGGGAGAGCGCTCTCGCACTCGGCTATGCCGCCACGAGAGGCCGGCCTAATCTGCGACTGGTCTATCGGATAGCCATTAGACACATCCGAAGAGCATTCCTTTTGTTTGACCTCGGAGACAGCTGTTGCTAAGTCATTCAGAAAAAATAAAACAATACCGGGGGCTCGTCTCTGTCTCAAACTGCGGCCTGCCGGCCCGAATTTCCACCTTCCCACGGCAGGAGTCTCTGGAGCTCTCTGACTATTATCATTCATTAGGAAGCTCGTCTCCCGGCTACAGCCGGCCGGCGCGCGCCTGTGTTTGTGTGTGCGTGCGCGCGTGTCTGAGGTATTTACATAAAATTAGCTATCTGTCATATTAAATGCCAGATAAATATCGTGCGAAAAAGGCGGCGCGGTGGTACAGTGGAAAGAGGCTGTAGTTTACCGCGTACCATTCAGGCTTGCGGTAGATAAGCGGACAACCTCCGCACTCTGTTCTTCTTCGCTTGGTTTAGAAAAGTACCACCAGAGGGGGTTGGAGTGTTTCCTCTGGTGGAAAATGCCTTATGTGCCGACGTCGACACGAGGCCTGCGATAAGATAAAGATGGTTTCTTTTCTTTCTTCCTTATGTCGGCCATTAAAGATGAATTAATAGTAACTTCCGTATGTCGATAGTATATTTAAAAAAAAAAAAATGCAAAACAATACAGTTTATATTAAAGACGTTCGATAAATTTACAAATCGCAGCGGTAGTAAAAATTAGAAGAAATAAAGGTCCGAGAGAGTGGTTATTATCACGTTATTAAGGATCTTTCAGGCGTGTATTTCCAAATGTGCAGCTAGTAACTTTAACCCTAAAAGCAAAAGATTATATTTGGGCATAGAAACAACACTCCTGAGATAGTCTGAGACGGTTTCGAAGGGATGCCTTATCGCATGATTTATTGAAGAAAGGACGGAGCGGGGCGAGATACCTTCAATATAATTAATACCAGCTCCCGCTCTTGTAAATCTGCCGCTTCGTACGATGGCAGCGTTGAGGAAATAGAAGGAGGAAGTAGTTTCGATAGATGTCGTCATCACGTAATATTTTTTTTTGGTTACCAATAAAATGAGCGCGTCCGCCTGATGGAATATGCAAAAGTGCGCAACAGCCAGCAAATTGAGAGGCGCACTGGGGAAAAACACATTAATAAGGCCCGGTGGAGTGATGCTTCCAGAAAACCGTGTGGGCCGCATCAGTATCCACTATTTAAAAAACAAAAAAAAAACTATTGGCGCGACGTCAGCAGGCCGCTGTAAGAAGATAATGGAACGTGGTCGGTGCGAGACGGAAGCCATTTAATTATAAAACGACAATCGCTCCACCATTTGTAAATGTCAGAGAACTTTATTGCCATTAATTAATCCGTCGCATTCCGCTTTTCAGCAGATCGATGGGATGCTTAATGGTAGTCCAGTCGTGACTTACAGCTACCTTTTTTTTAAAATTTTCCATCAATACAAAATATCAGCCTTTCTGTAGAACTCTAAAATGTCCTCTCTACAGAGGATCGGCCATGAAGTAAGCTAGCAACCCGATACTTCTACTCGTAGTCCGGTAAGGATTAACACTACAAGACGATCCTTACGTTTAGTGTACGGAAAATCCAGTTTAAATTTCTAAGTTTCAATCTTTCCCTAACAACCCATCGGTTTTAAATACAGCGTACATAATTAACCCTCCAAACACCAAACCAGTTTTTACCTCGCACACCGCCAACCTAGAGCTATCAGTGAGTCTCAAGCGGTATACAAAGAATTAATCCATCTTTTGTCACGTGTAGATGGTCTTTACTTCACTTCGTCAATACGCATGAGATTTGACATATCCTACTCTGATAGAGATCGTTCATTTATTCAGAGAATGCTATTTATTTAATCTTAAGGCAGATGGAAGGTAAGGAAAACAGTTTCCGTCAACAGTATTTTAAAAGTAATTTTTCGCTTTATTTCAGCAAAGAAAAAGAAAACATGAAATCACTATTTAAAAATTTATTTTTCAAAATACGAAGGCAATCAAAATTTAAAAAAAAAGAAATATTTTCCAAAGATACATTAAAGTAGTCGCAGAATGACTATAAGCAAAGTCAGTGGTATAGCATTTAGCGCATCCAAGTCAGCTACTTCATCATTTCGACTGCTGAAAACCAGCTCTTCATCATCAGTATTCGGTCTCCGAGCGGCTCAGAGCTATAACAGGGAGATAAAATGCGGCTTCCCGTTGCCTTTCTCAATGAATACGGGTGTGCGACCAAAGGCTCTACTAGAGCCCTTTATAGTTAGATGTGGGAGGAAACCTTCCTGGCCGCCGGCTGACGGGGAAAAGCTGCAGAAGTACGTCGGTCCGAACCACTCACCACCGGGGTTCGGACTCTGGGCCGCAAATATCAACAATCTGAGGTGACTAATACGGAAATCATCCTATGAAAACAAAAGATTGATAATTTGAATTTGTTGCAAAGACTAAAACCTTATGTATTAGACAAACAAAATATAATAGGATAAAATAATTGAAATATTGTAACAGAAATGAAGTATTTCCAAATATGGTTTTACTTCCTTAATCTACTCAGAAAGGGTTAATTTCTTCTCTTAAACGACTAGCAGCAGATAGGAAGTAAGTGCGCCAGGGTCACTCCTAAAATGACTCATGATCACACCTTCAAAAGACAGTTTATCTATTTATCTGTTATTTCTTTTTTCGCACCTTCGTATATTAAAAATAAAAAAATATATATATAAATGCATTTTCTGCTACTGCCACCTCCCACTCCGACTCTGCTTCGTGCCGTTTAAAATACTGATGATGATTCTTGTATTTTTGTAGGCGAAATTTGAAATCAAACCCAGCTATGAAGCGATGTACGGTACGAAGTCTACAGTCAACTTTTTTAAAGGCTCGCCCACCTAAAATTATTGTAAAATGAAAATGAGCTACCAACGTAAACTTTGTGCGAGAAGAGAAGGCAAGATCTATTTAGAAGTAAATAGGTGGTATAATCGCGCTGTGTACACGTGTGCTTTAATTAGAATGGCGCTATAATTTCCTTTTCAAACATTGGTTAATTCTGGTAATATATTCAGCAGTCTACTGAAAACCAAAACATTAACTACTACAAACATATCGTCCTACACTCACCCACCAACATATACTTATAATTTTTAGCTAGATGTATACTAACGCACACAGTTAGTTCATTTTGTGCTTATATATGTTGTTTTTTTTCTCGCCCTTTGTAGTGTATAAATTTTATTGGAAAAAATAGCATAAGGAAGAGAGAACAGAAAATCTTTAAAAAGAACGGTAACTCAGTATCTTCAGGTTTTTACAGTTGTATATAACACACTAAAAGTAAAACTAGACATATTTGTTCTGTCTAACTGGTGGCATGCATTCCCCGATCGATGTGAGCCGTCGCGGACCTCGAAGAGAAATGGTTCGATGTTGTTGAGCCTTGGACCGAGTGGTGATTGGTCGAGTTCTTCCAAGACTGCGAGTGTCACGAGCACCAGAAACACTAGAGTAGAGCTTCAAAAGGGCTTAGTTTTTACAGAGCTTATTTTCTATGGTGACAAAAAAAAAAACAAAAACACAGAGCAAAACATATAAAAGCATTTCATTGTCGCAGTATTTCTGCTGTGTGCAGTCCGCTGTCTCTAAATTCCCAGAGCATTTTATGGGCAAACTCCGGAATGCTTTCTACTGTGTACAAGAGACTGCAGGTAGAAAACAATAATAGAACGAAAGTTCTCTTATCGATGTTTGGCCTTATGAACCACGGTTAACTCAGTGACTGACTCCCCCCCCCCGATTGGTCCAAATAGGATCCATTCAGACGGATAGAAATAAATACTCAGTCTGTTGTATCACCAAGGCCGAAAACCCTGGATCGATTTCTTGTCTTGGACCGAGTCGGTTTGCGCATCTTCTCGTTTTTTTTTCTTTTTTTTGTCGCCACACCCAGGGAACCGGTTTCCTCCCACATCTAAAATGTTCGGAAGAGATAGATCATTTAGGTCACGGTTACAGCAGTGCTATCGGCACTTTAAAAAATAAGCAACAACAAGAAGGGGATCTTGGAGAGACCCGGGAGGGTGAGACGTTTGATCGGAGACACAGCAGCTCGCTAACGAGACTTCCGAAGCAAAGAAGTAGAAACGGGTAGAGATGCGCCCACCTCACATCAAAGGAACCAACTGGCAGTGCAGGAAAAACTGTTGCACCCACTTTAGCGGATGACTGTCGAACTTCACTTTACAGCGTAGGACTGTTCTTAAATAGTAGTTCGGTCGGAAGGTTTGCAGGAATATTTCTTCCGGCGATTTGTGTACGCTCTTTAGTTTAAGGGGAAAGAAGCTTTCGATTTCTCTTATAAAGATTGTTAGACTAGAGCGGGTGAATCGGGGCCAGCAGTCGCAGCAAGACTACACTCCCTGGCGGGATGGGGGAAGAGAACACGATGTCCACCAAAATGAATTTGGAGTTCCGTAAATTTCAACGAAATTATAATAATAGCGGTTACAGATGTTGAAGAAAGCTCCCGTGAACGCTTATACCACCTGTGTTTGAAACGGCATTTAGAGATATGCAGCAACTGTTATTAATGCAAAGCCAAATCTCACGCAGTTGAGGATGCTCGGGAGATGCTGCTCTCTCTTCTTTACAGAACCACTATTGAGAATACCGAGTAAAGATGTGTAATAAAGTAGTGTTCTATAAAATGTTAATCCGAGATATCTATAGCTCTGTAGCTCTGGAGTGTCCAAGCTGGCTGGGTTACCTTAATCCGAGATATCTACAGCTCTGGAGTGTCCAAGCTGACTGGGTTACCTTAATCCGAGATATCTACAGCTCTGGAGTGTCCAAGCTGACTGGGTTACCTTAATCCGAGATATCTACAGCTCTGGAGTGTCCAAGCTGACTGGGTTACCTTAATCCGAGATATCTACAGCTCTGGAGTGTCCAAGCTGACTGGGTTACCGTAATCCGAGATATCTACAGCTCCGGAGTGTCCAAGCTGACTGGGTTACCTTAATCCGAGATATCTACAGCTCTGGAGTGCCCAAGCTGACTGGGTTACCTTAATCCGAGATATCTACAGCTCTGGAGTGTCCAAGCTGACTGGGTTACCTTAATCCGAGATATCTACAGCTCCGGAGTGTCCAAGCTGCCTGGGTTACCTTAATCCGAGATATCTACAGCTCCGGATACCTAAAATGACGGTTCCCCATTTATCAGATTTTTACAATGATCAGAATACATTCAAGAGCACACGCGCCCTGGTGATTTATGCTTGCCTGCCCATTTTTGATCCTGGATTGACAGGGATCTGATCCAGCGATACACACCCGCGCGGGTGCGAGCTGTTCCAAAATGTAAAAGGGAGGGAAAGAAAAAGGGGGTTCGGCGGGGAGCGTCGTCCCTCCGCGCGTGCACCTGTCAGCGTAATCCACGTGACCGGGCGGAAGTTCGGTATTCATACCTTGACAATGTAGCAGTACTCCACGGATCTTTACCCAGATTGGTCTAAGGAAGAGAAAATGAACAAAAACACCAACAGAACTCTGAAGGTGCCAATTGCTTTGTTTGAAATTCCAGAGCGGCGCGTTGGACTCTTTTGTTTGGAAAGAAACAAAGGGATCAATACTTCCTCTCGTGGCTCGCGCGCACGCGCGCAATATGCTCGCAGCTGTCGAATTATGCGTACTTTTCAAAACAGAATCCGCTCGCGTGGTTTAAAGCGGAAACATCTGTTACTGATACTCGACCGGTTTCCTCTCTCCGGTGACGGGAGTCGTCAGCGATGATTTCTAGACTTCCTTCCACACAATGGGCGACACCCGTCCACCGCTCATAGAGGAAGGATGTTAATTTCGAGCGTAAACGTGATTAGTATGAAATTGGTTGTGGAAAATACGATAATCGTAATGGCCGAGCCTCTTGGGGACAACTGTAGTGGAACGGCTTTTTTAAAGATGCATTTATCATTTGACGTAGGTGGTTGCTGACGATAGATTGAAACGTTCCCTTCATAACTCTGGTGGTGAGGGGCGATTGAAAACCATTCGTGAAAATCAGCTAAGGTCTTTCAAAGGGTTAACCATTTACACACACACACTACACTAGTGGTCATAATTGTACACTTTTCGGGGAAACATTTCCCATGGCCAGCAACGTTTGGATATTCGTAGGAACTCTGCAACTATAAAATAATACGAGTGGAAACCTTGCACTATTCATGTTTATAACGACAATAAAAATCGTAATTATTTCGGATGGTGCAACAATTTTGGCCATCCCTGTAGTTACGTGCATATCATCAGGGTGTGGTGTTGTTGTTGTTTTTTTTTTTTTTTTTTTTGCACGCAAAAACAAGTTGATTTTTTTAAACTTTTTTCACAGCCGGCTGCTCTCATCAGATTTCCTCTGTCAGGCTCAGTCATCTGTTTGGCTGGTCACTCACTCTACGTTTATGTCTTCAAATATCACACACACACACACACACGCACACACACACAATGGTGCTAAAATTCACGATCTCGCCATAAAAAAGAGCTATTCAGTGTTTTTTCAACACTTTATTGTTAATAATAAAAAAAAATTGCAACATTCCAGCAGAAAATCCTATTAAAGTCCGATGGACCAGGTTATCAAAACATGTAAACCATTGATTGTGATTTTATCACTTTAAGCTTTCTGCACCATTATATAGTCGCTGCTAGTTATTTCTATGAATGTTCAGTTTAGTTAACCCTAAATGCCCGATGTTATCACGTTTATCCGATATCGTTTCTTATAGCTAATTTTAATAATTGTTAGCTCGTGCTGTGCTTTTGTGCAAATGTTAATCGACCTCATTATTGATGACTGCTATTAGTTTTATTTTAGCGGATGGAAATGACACCTTAAAAGATTCTATATAAAATAAGGCTATCCATTAGCGCTCTCCATAAAGCCGGTTACTTCATCGTAAAAACTGTGGGGCGAGTTAGATTCACGCGGTGTGAGGTGCGCGAATCACCATTTATAAAATGAAGTCGACTGGCTCAGCGATAAACTTAAAGAGCGGAGACGGGAGAGAAAAATAAGAACAATACAACGGGAAAATTGATTGCTGGTTTCAAAGTCTCAAGCAAACTCTTTCTTGACAGGTATCCAATTAACTTCCAACCCCGATTCCTTTTAAACAGTCAAAATATTATCCGTTACCAGCAGAAGATGGTTAAGACAGGTTAGATCCATTGGCCGAATAGCAAGCAACTAGAAAGCCTTTGCTTAGATATAGCAACAAGACAAAGTGGCGAGACTGGGTTAAACGCCGTCAGAATTATACATTGGAGTAATGGCGCGATAAGTGAAATGCGAGTTTAAAATAGTCGGTTTTGAATTATATCAGGATGTTAAAAGAACGGCTGAAAAACTTTAAGGAGAGTAGTGCGCTTTCCCTACAGTTAGTAAAATATGATGGTGGAAATGTAAAATTTTTGGTGGTTGGTTTGTTTGCTACTTAATCAGCTGGTGACCGATAAACATTAATGGGATCCTCAAAAAGATGAGATATCACAATATTCTGCATCATCATGCAATTCTATTAGGACAATGTTTGATCGGCTTGTAGTGTATACTGCAACAAGATAAAGATCTGAAGCACACTGCAAAACTGAATACATAAAATCTTTTGCTAAAAATTTAGAATGATTCCTTAGAATGAGGTTTGGTCTGTCAATCTCTGTATATGAATTACACTGAACTTGCGCGGAATGAACTAAATTGAAAAGTCAAAGAAGGTCCAGCCAGCGTCAGTCAGCTATGGAACTACTCGCAAGAGGGATGGCAATTACTCCAAAGCAAATATTTTAAAGGTTGCTGAACAGAATGTCTCTCATATGAGCATTATATATTCTCATGAATGGTGGGTCGTTTCTTTATTGCACAAGCATGAAGTGATAACAACGTCAATACTAATGCTTTTCTCTCTTTGAGACGGTTTATCTGGTTTTTCGTGTCTTTCGCTTTAATAATGTGCTTTTATTAACAATAAAGTTTCTTGAAGGCGGACAACAATTTTTGCGCGTAGATGGGGCATAATTTTGAACAACAGCATACACAGCGGCCATCCCGAATGATGGTTAATCCATCACAGACGAAAAATAACGAGGAGGCTTTCTGTTTTTTAAGTTCCAGATAAAATAAAAGGTTTCACATTCAGAGAGAGAGAGAGAGAGAGAGAGAGAGAGAGAGAGAGAGAGAGAGAGAGAGAGAGAGAGAGAGAGAGATATGACATCAGTAGAGAGAGAGATGGAGAGAGAGAGAGAGAGAGAGAGAGAGATGACATCAGTAGAGAGAGAGAGAGAGAGAGAGAGAGAGAGAGAGAGAGAGAGAGGATATTATAAGCGCGTTTACCATAAAACTCTGAAAAGAAACTAGTTTTCCTTTAGAAATGTATCATAATGGAAAAATAACACAACTAATAATCATGTATAGGTAGCGATATTTTAAGTTAAATAACCCATCAAGTTTTATTTTTTAGCAAAGAAAATAAAAAACCCGAAGCAAGTACATTTTCACGATGTGAATACAATGGTAAGGATTAGAATTAGGCATTTTTTTAAAAAAAATATATGTGCCATAACAAACAAATCAGAGAGGTTCAGAAACCCGCTCAGATACCGCTGAGCTGGGGCGCCGTTGGTTCGTTAGGACGGTAAATTATTCGATAGGAAACCTTTGGGGGGGGTTGAAAGTTACTTAGCAGTCACGCGATTCCTGGACCCACGACCCAAGCAGCCCCACCCACCCACCCCCCCAAATAACATTAAAAGTGAACCCGTTTTCGAGGAAGTAGAAAGCGGTCAGAACCGTCGTCCAGTCGAGAAGTACCCTGGACCCTGCCACGCCTAACGGCGCATCTCGCTCTGTTTCTGTGGCCACAGATTCGCCATGAAGTCGGGTCTCAACATCTTTCGTGTGCGATTGCGAGCGAGTACACTCTGTATATTAATAGACCTTTTAATATTTTCCTATCGTTTGCTTCAGACTTTATACACAAAAACTGGCTACAATTCTAACCAACCAACGAAAATGAAAAGGTACAGTATAGAAAAAAAATGTATTTTTACTATTAATGACCGATATAAAGCAGAATCTCCACTCGGAATTTGCATAAAGCTAAATATGTAAGATAGTATGTATATATACGCCACTGGTTCTTATGCTAGACATTAATGATGGAGTAAATAAAAATCACTTTTGGTCCAGCGAAGAATGTTCTTATTAAAGGGGCTTGCATGCTCAGATTTCAAAAAAGAAAAAAAGAAAATGCATAAAGCGAATAGAAAATATAAAAACAAGTTATTCAGTCACTTCCTGGTAATCGGTCTTTTGACGAAGCTGGTTATTGAAAAATGTTCCCGTTCCTATAGACTCTACTTCACCTGCTGTTTTCACGTATAAACAAAATACAGCAAGAAAAGGCTTTTGAACGTCTCCATTTTTAAAGTGCTGGTTACTTGTTGTGTATATATAGATTTGTTAGATTTAGACTTTAATACGATAAGTTGTTAAAGATGCATACACCACCACGTATACTTTGATGTTATTAAGTACTCTGAGAAAGTTCATTTATGTGTTAAAAAAGATTGAACTAAGGAAAAGCTACATCTATGCTTCATTTAAAAACTAACTTTGTCGAACAATGGAAGTCCACCTATACTTCATATTGTACATGTTAATTTTCCTCATTGTCGTAGAGTTTGGAAGCTGCTATTAAGGCTAGGGGTTGCAATGTTTGAGTGAACACAGTGAAACGTAAGTTTAATTTCACTGTTCGCAAGTTTAAACAGCCGCTTGGATACCTGACAGAAATTTTCATGTTGCAGTAAACAATATACACTCTTCTCGAAAATAAGCAACAATCGGTTTGTTTTTTTTCCAAGCCTGGGTTGCTTGTTTGGTATATTGTTCATATGTGTTCTTATTCTGGTGGGAGAGGATTTGAACACTGGTCTGAACTCTTCATGAAAAGCTTAGCATCGGTGGAAGAGAAGTTTAAATGTTAGGCGAAAAGAAAACAGCTGTTTGAAATAAAGGCATAGAATGGCAACGAAGCCACTTAAAAAAAAAAAAAAAACGGCTACAGAAAAAAATTATCCTGGCGGTGAGGGCTGATAACACGTGGTTAGCGCCATTGGGCCCGATAAAGCTCGTACAAGTTGTGGTATCGACCAGATCGGACGATTCAGCTTGCATACTGTCAGGGTTACGACCAGGACTACTTCCAGCTGACTACGATACTGTGGGAGGACAGCACAGCCGTAAATACGCCACTTCATGATGCGCTACCATGTTCCATTGGATTAAAGTAAGGAGATCGTGCAGGCCACATCATTCAAAGTGGAATTTAAAAGGAGCAATAATAGCAAGTGCACGGTGTGAACAGGCGTAGTTGTCATTTTCTAAAAATGAAGTTGTGACCTTTGGGTCAGAAAGATAACTACAGACATACTAATTCCACCTCTGTATCCAGCGCTATTCATATATAACGTTTCCTAATGATGACAAGATCATTCCTTCGGCCAACTTGAATGCCGGCCAATTCCATTAGGCTGATCTCAACAAATTGATCGTGCTGAGTTATGGCACAATTAGTAAATCGCTCTATAGTTGGCTTGTCTTCAGACTCTAGCACGCCCACCACTGATGTATAAACAAAATCTAGATTTGTCGGCATGTCACCTATTGCACGTGTAACTGTCGAGGGTGCCGTATTAGAAGGATATGCAGCAGTGGCATTCTGGGTCGCGCATGAAACCTGTTATGAGCCGTCTGAGTGCCAAAATCGTACGGTAGGTTGCTCTCTGAAAATCATTTCGCCGTTGAAAAGCATTATTTTTTTCTGGCAATGGTGAAAAGTTAACATTCCTCACGGAGTGTTATAGGTCTCTCCGCGAGCTGACCAGTCTAACGATACCCTGCCGGTGTCCTGGGGATGACAGCACATGAATGTTGTACTCGATGAGATGGCGGCACGGTTCGCGTCGTCTCTCCCCCGATGGCCTGAGCCGCTTCATTAAAGAACATATCTAAGCGTCCGTAAACTAACTTACACAATATGCTCGGCTGGATATGGTAATGAGTCAAGTGAAAAATATGCGTAGTTTAACTGGGAGAAGTTATTCGTACTCGAGTTTCAAAGATCGGTCCGTTTCGAACAGAACCACCGTAGTATCAGTTGGTGTAGTGCTTCTTCCACCAGAATATGAACCCCTCCGAGAGAAACTTAAAGGCGGTGCAGGCTTAGAAACGTCTACTACGCATCTTTTTGACCAGAAGTATATAATAAGCATCTGACAACGGAGGCATGGTTTTGCTCGTTGTACATGAAAACATGAGACGGCGTCCATTTTATATGCAGGTAAATACATTTCAGCAACCAGATTTTCCAACGACTGGGATGGTTAAATACCTTTTTGATTCACTATACATATAAGTAAGTATATTGATTATATATGGCATATGCGATTTTTTCACTAGTGGATCCACAAATATTTCACTCAGTTACATGAAGTATCGCCATTCAGATTTGTCCACACACCCCACATTTTCTTAGGGAACGGAAAGGAGGGAAGAAACGTGATTTGAAAATTGCCTTACGTAATGGAATCAGCCTGGGTTATCTGCCCTTTGGTAACCATTCTACATCTGACCAGCCACTGTCGAATCTCTCAGAAGCATCACTAAAGCTTCAACCACACAGATCCGTCTGGTACTTTTTACTCCATTTCCATGTTTACTCTGGACGTTGCTGGCCCTTTTTTTTTTTGGTTATTGTTGTTTTTTCTTTTGTATCGACGTACTCTCTACAGTTTTGCCCGGTTTTAGCGGAAAAGCGACAGCGGAACCGTCGCTTTTCCGTGCGAACTGGCAATTTTTTCGTTCCGAGAAGCCAGCTGCGCGTGGAGGAGATTAGCTGATAACCAAAAGGGGGCCGGCCGTGAGGCGAACAAAGGGAGCTCGAATCAAAAGCAAAACAATTCAGGAAATAATTCCCCGTCGTGCGCAAGAAATTCACTGTTGAAGATGTGACATTTTTTAAAAGCTTCTCACCCCTTTTCTGACGAAATCGGAACCATAATATGGATGATGCGTTTCATCTGAGAGAAATAACAAGGATAAAAGCAGATTTTCTTAGTTTTATATACATACCATCAGCGTCTGCTAGCGCCAGAAACGGCATCTCGGAATCTCAGCAAACTACCCTCGAACAAAGAACTGCTGCGTTTTTAAACGGATTCTTTATTTCTGAATGAAAGAAGCAACGATAGAACCTTTATTCGAGGCACATTCTGACTTATAGAGGGGGGGAGACAATTTCAGATCGCTGCACCGTGAAAACGGACGGAGATTCTACAGCAAATGTTAGTCTAATTGTCCATAATGAAGGTTTCGTGAGACATCTAGAACATGATATCGACCTGCAAGTTGTTGAAACGATCACAATTTTAATTCATTTTTTAATAAGTGGTTGTTGTTGTTGTTTTTTTTTTAGCGATGTTCTAAGTAAGACATGGAAAAACGTCCGGCTAGGCCGCCCCAACCAGGCAGAAGACAATGACTTTCAAGATTTTACATCATTAGACCAAGCGATCACGTGCAGTTTAAGTGAAATAGGACAGTGATGGCTTTAAACCCAGTCTGCTTATTAAAAGCTGACAAAATATAATTTTATAGGAAAATAAACAAGAAAATAGAAAGCATTTTCAACTGCTTAGCATTTCTTAACACGAATAGAATTATTTGCGCGGGTACACAGTAGTTTAGGAGGGAGATATCGAAACCATATAAAACAGAATGGGAGGACGACCACGAGAGCAGGGTGAGCCTCGTTTTAATTTTTCAGTTCTGGTTCCGCAGCTCGACTTCCGCTGCCAACGGTGAATACCGGTTTGACAGAGTAGAGAACAACGCGCGTCACTGTCGAGCGCAGCAGAAATGTCAAACCGTTCTTGCTAATAAAACAAAAGGAAGACGTGTTGTTCGCAAAATCCAATAACGTTTTCGATCATAAATAATTGATGCATCCGCCATCGCGCATGCAGATCGATTCTTGGTGGCACGATGCGGGAGGTGCAAACGCTATCTTTCGGAGATGCTTAGAGTATTAGGGGGAGACATCAAAGGGCTGACTTCCATTAAAATAGATTCGTTTACTGTCAAATAGGAGAGGGAGGGAGAGAAGAGAGAGAGAGAAAGAGAAGAGAGAGAGAGAGAGAGAGAGAGAGAGAGGAGAGAGAGAGAGAGATATTAAGCTCAATATCGATTAGATTGCTACATATTTATAAAAAGCATTTTACAGATTGTTGGGGATATTGCATTAAAAAGACAGACAAATCTGCCAATAAATAATAAAATTTGTTTCGAGTTTTGAAGATTTTAAGTGCAATTTAAAAAGTTTCAGTGCATACTGCACACTATAACCTTAAATAGCGAACATTAATATAAATAGTCATGGCGGCTTTGTCGGTAGTTAGTGTGTCTGCTGTCACTATCTTTTTGTTAACAAGAAAATGGTAAAAGAAACCAGCAAATTAACATCCTCAAGAAGAATCGGATCAGCGACTCTTGCTTAGTTTCGCTTCAGTTGCCATGGCTTATACAAGGCCCATAATGAAAAAAAAAAATGTATCAGGGGCGACTTATAAATTTGTTTTAAATCTACGTGTATTCATTCATTATATCTACTTATACAATTTTACCGCAGATATTTCCAAGCGATGCTGATACTTAAACTACCCGATAATCACAGACCCTAGAAATTTTAGCCGAAGATAACCCAAAGATTTCGCTGCTTCCCCACACGGTAAGAATCTTCAATTAGTTTATAAACCTTCTCTAAAACCACTAATACTCAAACTAAGCTGTAGGGGGTGTCAGGCTTGTAACATTGCATTGTTGGAATACTTTGTCTTTTTAATGTTTAAAAATTCAGTATACTACGCGTGGGTCTTCTTCTGAAAGAAAAACAAACAAATGCTGTTATGGAGAGGAGAAGAGAGAGAAGAGAAGAGAGAGAGAGAGAGAGAGAGAGAGAGAGAGAGAGAGAGAGAGAGAGAGAGAGAGATTGAAAGAGATGGGAGAGAGAGAAGATATGGAGAGAGAGAGAGAGAGAGAAGAGAGAGAGAGAGAGAGAGAGAGAGAGATTGAAAGAGAGTGGGGAGAGAGAGAGATATGGAGAGAGAGAGAGAGAGAGAGAGAGAGAGAGAGAGAGAGAAGAGAGAGAGAGAGAGAGAGAGAGAGAGAGAGAGATATGGAGAGAGAGACAGAGAGAGAGAGAGAGAGAGAGAGAGGAGAGAGAGATATGGAGAGAGAGAGAAAGAGAGAGAGAGATATGGAGAGAGAGAACGAGAGAGAGAGAGAGAGATGAGATAGAGAGAGAGAGAGAGAGAGAGATTACATCACCTAAGTTTCTCTACTTCGACTTTCAGATAACCCTGAATAGTTCCGAAAAAGTCATAAAATGAATTTTTTCCTCACATAAATAGGCTTTAATATCGAAGCGGTTTACAGCGCTTAAGAGCTAGAATCTGCGTCTCGGTTATGTCCCAGAAGTATATATATATATAAGAGAGAGAGAGTGAGAGAGAGAGAGAGAGAGTAAGTAAAAGCTGTTGATGACGTTTTTATAAAATAACAATAACTCGCTTTGAAGGCGAACAGTGAGATCTACGAATCTTCTTACTCTACCGCGGCATTATCGGGAAATAGTGCTGAAACGTTGCAATGCCACGAGTCGTTGGTCCGTCTTAGCTTGTCCTCAAGAAAGTGGGGCAGACCGAGCCATCAGAGGCGGAGTGAAGACCTCCAAATAACTGGGTTCCCGATTGTTTCTGTGCTATCGCCGTTCCTCTTTCGTTTACAGTGTGTGATTGCGGAGATAATTATCGCGGAAACTGGATGATGTTTTAAAACAAATGCATTTAACTACTTGCCATAAACAAAATAAATACGTATAAATCGGTTTTACAACTGCTGGAGGAAAATAACCAGAACCGTCTTGAAGCTTCTATCGTTCAGTGTATCTGCTAAAAAATATATTTTTTTTTTCGTTTTTAATGATTGTTTCTTGTAAGTAGTTGAAGTGGTTAATTTCGCTTGGTGCTTTCTTTTCTTCAATTTTATTTTTCCTTTTGATTATCGCCCATGAAATCTCTACATTTCCAAGAGATGTCGCCAGCGATGGCGTCGCCCTTGGGATCTCCCGCCCCGAAGTCCTTTGCTATCTGTCGACTTCTGATAGCAGCGTGCTTGGCTTATCTAATTCAGATAATGTGTATACACGTCCTCGCAGCATCAATCCTTTGGCGGAAAGATGCCATTTAAGAGAGAGCAGTAGACAGTATCTCCCACAATATGGGCGTTGGCTGACGCGGCTAAAAATAACTTTAGTTACGCGAGTCGCACGTGGGAATTCGAGGGGTGGGGGGAGGGAGTTGAAGAGGCTGTAACTTAGCTGGGGATGGGAAAAAAAATAAATAAAAAGAAAACTAACCGGCCTAACAAAGGTTCGGATTTATCCGGCTCTTCATAACTATATCATCTATATGCCACAAGAGGGCGCTTCAGTACAACAATCTGGCTTGAAGCTTAAATGTTCAGTAATTTTTTTTTAAAAAAAGAATAATTCTAAAGGGAATGAAACATCTTCACCGTTATTATTAAAATTTCGTGATTAAAATACCAAGAAAAAGGGAAAAGTAAGAGAATGACTGTCTGGCTCGAGAGAGAGAGAGACTCTACGGTTCTGGTCTCGGTCCGCCAACCGCTCCAGCCCCTTCCGCGTATTTCTGCTGTATTTACTCTGCGCCGGTACATGGAACAGACCGATATCGGGAGAGCCGGGAAGCGTCCCGTCGATGGCGGCAGAAACCCTGCTTTCGGAATAACTGTAGCGATAAAATCCCCTCTCTCTCTCTCCGTTGTCTTTGCAAGAGAGGCTTAAGACTCTCGCCGACAGTGCAAGTTTTCGGCAAAACAAAACAAAAGTAATTTTAGCTTGTCATAAAGGGAGACTGCTTCGGCGCGTTAGCTTGTTCCTCGATAAAATATTCCATGGCGTATTGCGAAAGGTGTACTTGATGACACGAGTTCTATTTTACTGGGTCTGCCTTCTTCTGTTGGGTGCGATCACCGCGAGTCGACGTCACTCAGTCACGTGTCAGTAAAATCGTGGGGGGGGCCCCCTGTTTAATTTTAAACCTCCAGTTCTGGTGGCGGCGTCGTCGCGAAGAACTCGCAGACTTGCAGGCAGCGCCTAAAATAGTGGCGTCTAGATTGGGCGGTTATCAAAACTGCAGCGCCATTTTAAATTTCTAAGGATTCCGAGAAGCTCTCGTGCAATCTTCACAAGACGAATGCCCTCAGTGTAATTCGGAGTTAGAAGGGGACACTCGAAACGTCAGGGGAGGGGCCGATTTCATGGCACCCCGAAGTCCTTCCCGTTCCGGGCCGGTATTTTAGCGAGGCTTCAGTTTGTTCTGGCAGGACAGTTATATATTCTGGCTTTCATTAAATCTGGTGACTGCCTTATGTTTGATTGACGCTCAGTGGAACCAACTTTGGCTTGTAAATATTAACAAGAATAGCAAGACTATCAAACTTCATTCACCCCAAAAACCAACCAGGCTTTTCTCTTCCTCCCCCGAACTGCACACTTCCTCGGTAAATGATTCTGTACAAGCTCTGTGGTAATTGTCTGCCACGCATCATTTCTTTCCTTTCCGGAAACCATTTTTGCTTTCTATCAGAAGAGAAATAAAATGATAATTTTAGTTTTGCGGAAAACGAAAAAAAAAAAAAAAAATGTCAAAGAATGGGACAAGATTAGGACGAAGTCTACTTATTTTTGCGCATTATTTATCGCAGAAATAAAAAAAAAATATATATATATATAAATTTTTTTTTAAAAAAATCAGAATAAATTTTCTACTAAAAGTTATTGGGTAGTAAAATCAGACCTTTCGGGGGGTATAAAGTTATAAAGTAAATTTTAAATGTAAGCATAGCGAAGAAGATGTTAACTGACAGAAAAGAAAACAAACTGAAATTAGAAGTAAATTTGCTAAACATCTAAAAAGAAATGCGAAGATTACGTTAAACAAGCACAGTAACATTAATGAGAGTTAGAATTATATCAACGAATAAAATTATTGTTTGCTTTTATTTTTTTTTTAATATGTAAACTTTAAAGATGAAAGTATAGAGAATCTTGCATTGCAGAGAAAACTCGCCACCTTAAGAGAGAGAGAGAGGGAGAGAGAGAGAGAGAGAGAGAGAGAGAGAGAGAGAGAGAGAGAGAGAGAGAGAGAGAGATATGATGTCAGTACAGAGAGAGAGAGAGATATGATGTCAGTACAGAGAGAGAGGGAGAGAGAGAGAGAGATGATGTCAGTACAGAGAGAGATGGAGAGAGAGAGAGAGAGAGAGATATGTTGTTTATTTATTAACTCCATACATAAATAAACATTTCATATTTTCTTTATACATAAAATAGTTATATTTTCTTTCCATGCATAAAAGTAAAATTTTATTTAATGTATATTTTGACAAAAGCGTCATCTCATTTTCGCTATCAAGGTTTCTGGATAATCAGATGTTACCTTTTGGGGATCCTTAGATCGTTAACAAACGCACCAGGATTGTACTAACATCAACGGACACTAAGCCAGCCCTTTTCAATCTTAACTTTTCTCGTAATATTAAATATTTTAATTTAAAAAAAAAACAACAACAACATTAAAAATTAAAATATCTGCTTAATAAATAATCGGACGAAGTGATGCTGATAGTATCGCAGTTGCCAATAGATACAGGTTTCTGCATTTTGTTAGGTAATTCTAATCAGCGGAGCCAGATAAACTTTAGAAGGAACGCCGAGGTTTAGTTCACCGATCGCCTGCCAGGGGTATCTCGCCATTTTATCTAGCAGCACCAGCGTCGTGTTTAAATCTCTTGTTTGACACTCTGGTATCTTGGGTATCTTTTACCGCGAGTTTCAGGTACGTTTGGAAGATACACCCTTGACAACGGGGTGTGCAATCTCACGCCGATGAACTATCTATGAACCGATACCCTATTTAAATAATGCATTTGAAAACATTTTTTTGTTTTATAGCTGGTGTTCACGATACGTAGAGTTAATGCTTGTTTGTTTTCAAATAAAGAGAATGATTTTTTTATGGACGGGACGACTCCACGACAGGCTTATTAAAAGCTGGACCTTAGTATGTAGTCGTCTCCATTTCCTTACGTCCTTTGTTGGAAAGAAATCAGAGATCACAAACTCTTAACGAAGCTACTCCGTCCGACCGAACTGAAAAGACACAGGGAGAAAATATCTCAATCTGCTTTACTACCAGCAAATACTTTCATTCTGCGCCCTTTATATATTTTTTAAAAAGTTGTAAGCAATTTTTATAATAAAAGCTGAAGTGAAAACTTTTCAATCAGATCAACGCCGAAGATTAGATTAAAGACAATTTAAATCAAATATACTGTAAAATGTTAAAGGTTTTTGTTGATGTTTAAAGTGTATCTGAAAAATTTGCAGTCTCCATAGATAACATCTGTGAAGCACTTAGCTCTTAATTGTATCCATCTGGATAATTTCCAAATTAAAAAATGTTTTATATGTGTGTATGTGTGTGTGCGTGCGTGTGTATGTGTATGTGTAGTGTAGTGTGAGTGCGTATGTGTGTGAGTGTTTATGTGCATCTGTGTGAGTGTGTATGTGTAGTGTATGAGTGTGAGTGTGAGTGCGTATGTGTGTGAGTGTTTATGTGCAGTGTATGAGTGTGTGAGTGTGTGTAGTATATGTGTGTGTGAGTGTGTGTGTAGTGTGTGAGTGTGTGTATTGTAGTATATGTGTGTGAGTGCGTGAGTATGTGTGAGTGTTTATGTGCAACTGTGTGAGTGTGTATGTGTAGTGTATGAGTGTGTGAGTGTGTGTATTGTAGTATATGTGTGTGAGTGCGTGAGTATGTGTGTGAGTGTTTATGTGCAACTGTGTGAGTGTGTATGTGTAGTGTATGAGTGTGAGTGTGAGTGCGTATGTGTGTGAGTGTTTATGTGCATCTGTGTGAGTGTGTGTATGTGTAGTATATGTGTGTGTGAATGCGTGTGTATGAATGTGTGAAAGTGTTATGTGTTCTGTGAGTGTGTGTATGAGTGTGTAGGTGTGTGTATGAGTGTGTGAGCGTATATGTGTGTGTCTGAATGTGTATACGTGTGTGTATGTGCGTGATAAAGTAAGAAAAAATATAAGTGATAAAAGAGTTTAATTGTGTCACTGTCAAATGTATAATATCTAATTTCAGAACCCTGTAACTATCTATAAAATTGGACAATGAAGATTACCTTTAGAACCTTGCTACGGAGTTTTGCACGTCACGCGGTTCCTTAGAACCTCCAGGTGTACTGCGGTGTGTTCGAAACTTTGTGGCGCTTGCAAATGGAAAAAAAGCAAAAAAGGTTAGCTACCAAAAGAATCTTCCGAGGATATTATACCAGAATGATCAATATACTGATTAATTATGCCCGACTTATAACATTTCAGATATTCAGGCAAGAGATGTAGTAAGCATACATGAAATCTGGATATTCCAACCCCGTGATTCCAACGAGAAAAGCAGATACATTTGCGTATTAAAGAACGCGATGTTTGGAGGAACCGGTCGGTCTCTGGTCGGGTCGTTAGGAGAACTTTATATCTCTAATCGAATTTTTGAAAATATTTTATTTTCTCGATAATTGTACAAATAAGCAGAGGTTGTAGCGTATCGTGTTGTTCAGCATCATACCACCCGCCCTCTGCGGTCTTTTACTTGCTAACGTCTACAGAATGAATATTAAACAGATTATTCCTGCAGACAAAACTGGCCCGGCATCTTCTGTAGCAGAACGGGTGGTTCTTACCCGCCAAGATGGAGGTTAATCAGATGTCACGTTTTCGTCATCCCTGTCTTCAAACGACCACGTGGTGCGGCTGACAGCTTCATCGATCACGGATGATGTAGATCGTTCACAAGCGGGCAAGGGGAAACTCTACTCCACCTCCACCCCACGGACATCTGTTTTCATAAGATCTGAGGGAAAAGCGCAATCTACGTAATTTCGTTTCGACGCCCATAAATTACATGCTCAACCTCGAGCAGACGTCACGCTACGTTCCACAGCGCGGTGATCTCGGTAATGAGCCAGAACACCTCGTCCACCAATATAGTAAATCACTTATATTCTACATCTTTAACGTAATTGGGTTTATACGACTCAGGGCGTGAAACGTCATAAACAGAAGTTCGATCTTTTTACTGAAGTTGTAGATTTAACAGAGAAAACTGAAAATAAGAAGAAACGTATAAAGGAAACTGAAAATAAAATCAAAGAAAAAAAATGTTATTAAATACAAAGAATATTGCCAATCAATGGCTGAAAGCTCGATTGATGCTTTTCATTAAAGATGAGTGTACTGTTCATTGATAGAAAAAACTTCGTGATTTTTAGATGAAATGTAACTTTAATAAGATCGAAGCATAGCATTAGGTGGACAGTTAATTTTGATGGATGTTGCAGGAAAGACTTATGGGGGTTTAGCTAAATAACAACAGCGACCTCTCACGGGTGGTTGGCCAAATGCAGGGGCTAAGACTGCCATGAGCTTTAGGAGCAAAATATCTGCGTCATTGGGCATCGGATTGAAAGTGGACATTAGAAGGCGTTGCCACCATTCATGCATTCAACAGATTCATTTTAGTTGGTTCAGAATGTTCTAGCTCATTAGCGAAAATGATACTAATAAATAAGCAAAAATTAAATAGAACCGCCAAAACATTTTTTTTAATTTTTTTTTACACATTTGAAACCGTTTTACGCAGAAAACAATAAGTTTAAAATTGATTTTACGCTTAGTGAAGTTAGAAGACATTTACCTGTGTGTGTGTGTGTGTGTGTGTGTGTGTGTGTGTGTGTGTGTGTGTGTGTGTGTGTGTGTGTGTGTGTGTGTGTGTGTGTGTGTTGTTTTACTGCATAAAAGAGGGCATTATTCAGGCTGCTGTCGGGAAGGTTTCCACAGCTTATGGAAAGACAGGCTGAGAGGTGATCATCTAGCTTAGTTTACGAACACTAAGTAGGTAGATAAGTATATCTGCTCTCAGTTAGAGGCAACTGGAAAGAATACAGAACAATGATATCCAACAGAGCTTTTCGCGTCTGGTGGCATAATCTGCTTCTGTAGCTCAGGAAGACAACGGAAACATGCAATACATCTCTGCCGATTTATTAACCGTTTTAATCAAATATTTTTAGAAATGTATATATACGTTTTCTTTCTTTTGGGGCATTGCACAGGCTGCTGTACATGATTTTGATGGGGAACCACAGGAACAAAATGGTAATGAGAGGACACAGCATAAGAAAACAAGAACGTTTTTATTGCTTCACATTCTAAGTTTTGCTTGGTCCCGAATTTTAATGACGAGGACATTTAGTAAATAATTTTTACAAATAAACCAACATAAACCGTCCAGATAACGTTTTGAAGAAGTATCATGCGGCGCTGCGTGCAGCACGTCTAACTTCTCCCGACATTAGGTGTGACAGTGGAGTGCAAGCAACGCATGCCGCCATCAGCTATACAGTGAGTCAAAAGAGTAATCGGCCATCCCAGAGTACGCAATCTCTTTTGAGAAATCTGGCAATTCATTTTGTTTGCACGCCTGTAAACTGTATGGTTTTTTCTGTTTGTCGAGCAAGACAGTTTTTGGCAAGTAAAATAGGCATCCAGTTGCTTGCTAGCAATAGCACACCAGCTTTCGATCATTTTGAATATCTGACAATAGCACACTAGCTTTCGATCATTTTGAATATCTGACAATAAGAATTAACGTCCTTCTTCGGTTGATCAATGTTAGTTTGGTTAAAAAAGACTCTCTTTGTCTTCCAGATCTGCTGAAAGTTTCATTTGCCAGATTCCAGTTGTGTTACAGCAGAATATAGCTTTTTGTTCGGCTACCTGTAACCTTGTACTTCATCTTTAATTATTGATCTAAAGATGCAAGCCAGCTTTGCTCCGTATCTGAATATGACATTGAACACAGAAATAAGTGAATTTAACGTAAGTATCGCATGGAAATGTCTTTAATTTTTTTGAGTCCAATCATTAAAGATGAATTTTCATCAGCATCAATTTTACACAGGAATTTTTAAAATAATTACGGGGAATTTGAGAGTGTGAACAGGGTAGAATTTTATCACGTGTCCACAGCTATGGAATATATTACTAGCAAGTGTAGTTAATAATAGTGGTAGTATTAATAGATTTAGGAATAGTACTGATAATCAGTTCTGAGGCTTGGGCCAGCCGGATCAACTACCTTCTTGTATCTACTAAACTGCACTAAATCCAGTTATCCCTGTATCGTCGTCCTTACCCTGGTATTCGCTGTTTGCTGGCTATTTTCCCCTCTTATTATAGAAATCGCGTAGTTGCACGGCCATTCATCTTTAACAAAGACTTTAAAATTGTTCAAAACCCTTTCGCTTTTCTTTCTTCAAGTAATCTAGTCAGGTTATCCAACTCCTCCCGCACATATTCACAATCCTGATTAAAATATCTGCTTCCAACTGCCACAGATCACGTCACGTGTTTTTCGAGAATTCCGTCGACGAGTTAGCAGACCAGAACATCAGAAGGCCGACAGGGATGGCTGCCATGGCGGATTCGGGATCTAGTTCATCTTGTCGCGGAAGGGAGTACAGCACAGAAGAAGCCGACACAGACAGAGTCTGAACGCCGCAATTGCGTCTACTTACGGCACAAATTGTAGGGGGTCACTCCACTTCCCTTCGTAAGTGATGTAATTCAGCTATAACGTTACAAACCTGGTTCAGTAAGAAACGAAATTATCGAATTATATTTTGTGGGGTTTTACAGCTTCAGCCAACTGATGCGAAGGATTTGATCTGCTCATTAAATCAAACCAATACCAATCTTCAGTAAACAAGAGTATTATTACTGCAATAAGCTCTGAAGCTACTTATCTCAGATGAAAGTTCAGTTAGTTTCCCGCAGGCTCATCTACATCTGTTGTTTAGAAGATGAAGAAGCCAGCAGAACGTCAGTGTCCTCGCTCAACTGTTTCAGCGCCCGACGGCCACTGTATTCGTGACGATCACTTACTCTCCAACGTTTGGTTTCCAGCCGTAGTAGAGAGATTTCTCTGTACGTGGGCTGTCTCTAAGCTCATCGGCTTACTCTCACGGGCAATAAGGCCCTGCTATGGTCCGAAGTAGGGCCGCATGGGATGTTTCGTGAGAATCACTAACTGATTGCCACTCAATCTCTTTCCCCCCGCCTGGCTAGCGCTTCGGGTCCAGTGGGGTAATATATCAGGGTAGAACTCCTCTCTGCTACAGCTGATGCTTTACAAACTTGACAAGTTGAAGTCACGCGCGCAGGTTCTTTCCGTTTTTCATGTCAGGCATAAAAGACGAAATAAAGTGGACACCTTTCGTTCTTTTGCTAGTAGAATTCAGCCAAGAGACAATCGCTCCACAGAGCGATAGAGTTTAAAAGATTCTGGAAATTAAAGTACAATAATACCTGAAATCGAAAAGGCAGAACAGAAAATTTTATGTCTATATTTAGTGAAAAATCGAGGGCAGACTTTCTTAATTATAGGCAGAAAGAAACACGCACTAGACGTTCCACAGGTTTGCTTTAACCCTTTGCAAACTAAATTAATGTGGACCGTCCTGAGTCACCTTATCGCCTTGTTATTCGTGATGAATTTTACTTTTATTTCAGAACTTTAATGTTTTATTTTTCGTTTCAGTCTCATTCCCAGTATATCTCATGCATAAGTTTACACCTACTAGATTCGTTCACGTTATCCTTATTACAAAATCCGAAGTCTCTTTTATTTCCCCCCTTTTTTTTTAATAAATTTGTAGAGCAGGTGCTCACCTGCGTGTTCACTAATGGGAAGAGATCGTGCCAGCAACGAGGAATTAACATTAACGCGAGACTGTCAGCTTTATTTAATAAAAACAGACCGGGCGTCGCTGTATCTGTCCAAAACCGAGCAGTACACCATATGCTTTACAATTTCTTATCTTCTCTCTGATATTCAGAATAGAGGCATCTTCTACAACGCTGGGATCTTTTTAAACCTGAAGATATTTTCCTATGAATGCGTAGGTAATTGCAGTTTCTCGAACTCTTTTTTTTAAAAAAGAAACCAAGCTATTTAATGCGACTGAGGTTTAATAAGCTCATCATAGCCGGCAACATTAAATTCGCTGCTTCTAGCGGAAAGGACTCAGAATTCTTTCTCTCTGTTTTTTTTTTTTTTATATAATAAAGAAAACTCCAATCAAATGGAAGAATCAAGGCGTGAAGTCAAGAATACAAACGGTGTGCTAGGCACCCACTCTTTGGAGACAAAAAAAATTAGCCCACCATAAAACACTGCTTGTCTTTAATGGAGATGTGTGTATCGTTTGAATATATATAATCCAGAGTGAACGCATCTGTTGCTGCATCCGATCAAATCCGGAACAACGACGCTGCCAGCGTATTAAGCGGCGAGTTTACTTAGTTAACAGGAGACGATGGAAACAGAAGGGTTTAGTTCCGAACTTAGCTGTAATCAGCCATTAGCGATTAGCCGAGAGAACTCTTTCATAAGCCAGAACGTACCAGACTGTAGGAATAAGTGAGTTCTCATACCGATTTTTTATGAGGAGGCCCCGCTATCTTCTGTCCGAGCTCTTTGAAGTGAAAGTAGAAAAGTTAGTAACATCAGAAGCCATGCAAGCATTGCAGGGAGACCATCTGAGGTCGCCGAGCGTCATACTTCAATAACATCGTAGGCGTAGCGATCATTGCATTGCCAACGTTTCCATTCTTGCTTCTGATAGCCGTCCCGATTTCCGACCGACCGTTTCTCTCGTAAGAGCTTCTTGTGGAGCGAAAGTTCACCGGCCGCGCGAGTGCTCGCTTTAAGACATCTGCCGGTGTTTTCCGGGGTAACACGTAAAGCCCAACGACGCTCAAGTAGGCACAGCACAAAAACCTTCTGAAAGTCTCCTGTTCGTCTGTAAACAGATTGTTACATTGAGTAAACAATGCGGCCTCTCAGTAGAACCGTGCGATACAGTCTAGCGGTTTGCGTGCCAGGCAATAATTTATATTGGTCGGGCCCCACTTAAGCGATAAAGATATCTGGCCGTGCGCTTTGGAAAAGATTTATGACAACAAATTATATCCTCTCTCCGGGAAATGCTAAAGTAGTATAAATATTATTATATCAATAAAGAAAAATTG
The DNA here is from genome assembly GCA_018389105.1 of Nautilus pompilius. Lineage (NCBI taxonomy): Eukaryota > Metazoa > Mollusca > Cephalopoda > Nautilida > Nautilidae > Nautilus > Nautilus pompilius. Next base: position 96,821 of record JACATO010000924.1, on the reverse strand, counting down.
ATACAGATGGTGAGTTAGTTTCCAAACATGCGTATGTGTCACAAGAGGTTTTTACGGTTCTTAGGCCCGCGGTCTTTAAATGTTAGCCAGTTGCTGGTTTTCATCTTGATGATGACATTAGCTGGGAAAAAAACAGAAAACTTGGAGCCCAAGCCAGGTCTGTGTCGGCTATGATATCTCTTTTCCTATGGAAGTTATTTCTAAAATAAAATATTAACTTGTGCGGTCTGTACCGCGCTGTTGGTCGTCTTGGCTTTGTTAGTTTAAACCTAACACCATATTGTTTAACACAAAATTAAAAATAAAGGTATTAAAGCATCCATCTGATGAAAAACACGGAGTGGTTCATATTAAGCGTTCTTAAAACAGGAAAAAGCCGGTTCGTCTCAGCTGTGTCTTGCGCTGAATTGTGGGAACGTTGAGTACATCCGTTTCCCTACGTGGAATATTTACATAATTACCTGTGCTCATTGGCATATTCAGAGGAAGGAAAGAAGCAAATATTTTAAAACTAATGCCATGAAAAGCATTACCTCTCATTTTTATCGGTCATACGTAACAAGTTATTGGCGATACTGAATAACAGATTTGTTTTTACACTTTTATCGTTTGGTTGTTTCAACAGAAAAAAAAAATTGTAAAATATGTAAAAACAGTAAGATGGACCATGGATTACGTTAGTATAAAGTTTTACTAAAATAAAAATCAGGGTTATGGAAACAATGGACCAGCCCCGTGTTATCCACAAACCCATGCGATCAGGCTATATCACTGTCAAGAGAAAATAGAGCCAGTGAACGGTCAAAGGTGTCCTCGTGCAGTTGTCGGTTTTGGTATATCGCAATTTGCACCAGATCGCGTGATTGGACAATCAGGACTGTAGACAGAGCGAGAGGTAAATAACGCGGAAGCTCGGACACCTCAGTGGAGAAAGCGCATAACATCGTTCTTAAAGAGCAGCTAATAATCAATCAGGATGGCCATCAGAGTTTGCAGAATGAACCAAGTGCGCCGTCGTTTGTCATGTCGGGTTCAATTCACCAACGAGGCCTGCAGACATCGCCAACACTGTAAATTTGTCACTACGTAAAGTTCAGTATTTTTTTTTTTTTTTTTTTGCATTAACTGGACTAGAATAGACGCGTGGCTCGGCGGATATCCCCTGCTTACTGAAGGTAATGCACCCCGGAAATGATACACAGACTTATGGCATTTTGGAATTTGGACATCTGTTTTGATCTCTGACAGTTCCTCAATTTACGTCGAATGAATCAACACGAGGCTGTGGAAAGGTCAATCAAGCATTTTAGAGAACCTGCTAGCAACTCACAGATCGATAAGATTGTGGTTTTTGGCGCAGCGGTGTGGGCAGGGATTTGGAACACTAGAAAAGCTGACCTGGTGTTTACCGAGGGACGTTTGAATTCTGCTGCATGCATATTCTTTCTCGATAATCCTCTTATGCCACTTTTCCAACAAGGAGTCCTGTAGTTCAAGACACATTATAATTTCATCACATTTCCATAAAAACATTACCCTATGGAAGAGACGAGGGCTGCAGGTTCTTTCCTGTAAGCTCTTTGATCGTAAACTGCGAAGAAAAAAAAAGAGCCAAGACCTGGCACCTGAAGGAAATATTTGAAATTTAGCAAAATTTGGCCTAACGCGCCTTATCCTCTCCTGAGGCACCTGAAAAAGTTAATGGATATTAATTCAATGTTTATGCTTTTGTGTATAAACCCAAAGAGTACATTCGCACTACAATAAAAGGGGCAAACTTATGCTTCAAGAGTGTTCCTTTTCTTCTAGTAGAGCTCGGAAATTCAACAAGGAAAACAGTAGCATTTGTTAAATTTCTTGGAGGTAAATGACATAGTATTTCATAGAGCATTTAAACGTTTATTTTCGAAGCGAATGTTTGGGCATGTTTTAATTTCCGTGGAGCTGGAATCTGTGGGGGGGTAAAAAAGTTAAAAGGAAATTGCTACTTTGAATCCTCGTGATGACTAAGAGTCACATGAAACCATTTATTAAAGTTCGTTTATGCAAAACAGATTTTAATTCAATTTTTTTTTTATTGTTGCTTCTTCTTGACTGCTATATCCTCACTTCTTGAATCTCAAAGTCTAGCTTATGCAATCAGTTAAAGCTCACAGTTCGTTGCTTTTGAAACGAGAGCCCATAGACCACCTAATTTTTCTGTTGGTTTGTTTTTACTAACATTCCCACCGTCTGAAATAAGGCGAACGTAATGAGTGCGGTATAGATACGTCGCCTATTTTCTGTAGGCGAATAAAACTTTATACTTTTATATTTAATTTTGGTTCACTGTGGACTAGGTTAGAAGTGAAGAATAATTGATAATATGCGCTGTTTGTTAAAGTATGCAGATTTAGTAGTTTTAAATAGATAGATACCTCTATTTCAGTGATAATTTAAATAGCCAGAGAATAACTAATTTGCTTTTTTTTTTGATTTCATTATTTTAAATAGAAAAATGACGTTAAATTTTAACTTGAACAACAGTAAAAGTTTATATAATAATAATAATAATAATAATAATAATAATAATAATAATAATAATAATAATATAATAATAATAATAATAATAATAATAATAATAATAATAATAATAATAATAAACTTCTGCAGAACTTGTCTTGCTTTCACTAAGCTGATAAAACCAAATAGTTTTGATATTTTTTACTAACCAATAATAAATTTACCTACATTTGAAAAGATGACGAAAGGTAATCTGTACTTCATCTTTAATGAACGACATTAAAAAAAAACATCTTCAGATGGAATTTCTATGATATATACTATCGTTTATATATCATTGTAAGATAAACACAACGTAAATATGGTTGTTGACTTTCATGTCATCGGGTAAAGATAAAACAAAGTAAACTGTTCGTCAGAATTAGTTGGTTGTTTTTGTCTCCGTATTTAATGATTTCTTTTGCGAATCTTATCAATGATTACGATAACAGTAAAAAAGAAATCAAAACTCCGTAATTATGGAGAATGTAAAGTTAAGGGAAATCCATCTTTATTTTACATTTGCTGTTGTTCGGCGAAAAAAATGGACTTTTTCTTTGCACTTGCTGAAAAACCCCGTTCCGTTTGATATAGAATACGGTAAAACTTTAAATCTCATTAGAATTTGTATATTCGGAGCAAGTCGTTTAATGACGCTAACTAGGTTTCCTGAATGTTCCACGATAAAGAACCGTTGGCTTTAAATGAAAAGCAACGCCGGGTCGGTCTAACTCGGTAATGTGTTTGCCTCACGAAAGTCTATCTCGCTTGTCAATATAACTGCTTTGGGCATTTACTTCATTAATTAATTTTAATTTGTGCTCTTGCACAGTTTGGATACACTTACTATGGACGCAACGCCCGTGACTGTCACGTCATATGGGTATTTACGATTCCTTTTTTCTTTACTAAATTTCTGTTCTCTTACAAATATTGAGTAGCTTTGAAACGCATTTTGTCGCTTTCTGCGCTACCTTATTTCCACAACTCCAAGTGCAAAAGTTTCCAGCTCTTGTTTTCTATTCAGTTTAAGGTCCAATAACGCAAACAAAATCGTTCCAAAATCGATTTCGCTGATTCAAGAAAACGGAAAGACCGAAGAAGAGCGAATCAGACGGAAGAATGCTGCAGCATTTTCAACTGAAAAGTTAAACAAGCAATGCGTATCAGTGAAGAAATTGGCAGATTGAAATTAGAAAACGTTGTAAAACTATATACTGTCCAAAAAACCCACGTACGCTTTGTTTCTATAGCCTAGTAAACGAAGACGTGTTGCTAGATAGAATTTGTGGATTATACACCAGACGTCTCAGATATGTTCAAAATATCAACCTTCGGTCTGTGTCATCTTCATCCAACGTCCGTAACCGCAAAATCTGTGAAATGTACGGCATCCAATTAGCATCCTTCAGACACTTGATTTGTTTTGGCCGATCTGCCGAACTCACCGTCCTGTAGACTCTTACCGCGGGCGTGCGAATTCGGCCAACACAGCTGCAGTGGTCCCTTCACTTCTCCCCGAGGGTCCCTCTACACGTCTTCTACGACGCCATCGGCCTCTAATTTGTCCCTCAATCGTGCGATTGCAGAGCCGGTTGTTGGCGGTAGTTCGTATTCGCTATTCGCGTGTCCAAGCGCGCTGTATCTCGGCAAGATTCTCAAATTTCCAGTTCTACTTCATCATCTGCGTGATAAAGGAAATCTCACACGCGGTGACATGACGTCAGACATCTGCCTTCCTCTTTGTTTGTTATGTATCTGTCTCTATCGGTCCAACCTACTAAAATTGGGAATGACAGTACCGGGAGTTTGCTGACTTTTTTCTGTTACCTCGGCGTTAGTCTAATAACCCCTTCCGTCACTCTGGCCGATAATTCACCTTGGCTTCCGTCCCTGAAAGCTGACACAAAGACAAAACAACAACTTTGTGCTGTATTTGAAAGTGTAAAGCCTTTGGGGTTCCGTATGTCAGTCATTGATGGTAATATTAAGATTTACTGCGATAGTGAAAGTAACGGACAGAGATCAACCTCCGCGTGCCGCATCACTTTTTACCTGTCTTCTACCGCCCAACCTGAAAGCACTAGTTACTATTTTTGTTGAACTGCCTCCATAATTTCTCAAAATACTTTTTCAAAAAACACGTAGAATTGGACCAGTACGAAATTGTCATAACAAAAGATTGTATTAAAGAGGAAGATACTGCGTCACAGCCCTCGTGGCTCCACCTGTGCTGAGTAGCAGATATGAAGGTAGTGGGAGTATAAACGTTATGTAGCAGTTAACTGGCGACAGCCAAAACAATACAAAAAACAGAAAGTGTGAAAATATCAGGTCGTTACAAAGGTTTTGTCGGTTTTTATATTATGTTAATTTTGGGTCCATTTTTCGCATGCTTGTATAGGTGTATATAGATAAGTTGTATACCGTTTTGTGGCGTGTGCTTTGGCAGACATTATGCAAAACCTACCGTTTTAAAAATTGTAAAATGGATATTTCCTTCAGGATTCTGAGTGAAGGACGGATTGAAAAGTTTTTCGTGCCATTTTGCTTCAGGAGGTAAAACCAGACCACAAGGCGAGCGAGGCGACTCGTAACATTAAGCAGACATTGGGGCGAGGACACAGCAAATGAGCGCACAGTACAACGATGGTTTGCAAAGTCTCGGTCAGGAGATGTGAGCCTCGAAGATAAGGAACAGAGTGGACATCCTTCCGGCTGTGATGACGATCGTTTGAAAGCCTCAGTCGAAGCCGATCCAAGAAAAACAGTTGACGTAAGCACTGCAACTGTTTCCCGGTATCTTGACGCAATCGGCGAGGTGAAAAGGCCTGACAAGTGGGTGATTCACGAGTTGAATGAATAGCAAAAAAATCGTCGATTGTAGATCTGCTCTTCGCTTATCATAAGAAACAAAAGCGACCCATTTCTTGACCGAATCATTACGTGTGATGAAAAATGGATCCTTTACGACAATCGAAAACGATCAGCATGTCATCCACTATAACTTCTTGCAACTTCGTTAAACCATCACAGCTGAAAGGTAGTGTCGTGAATTAAACATTGTTCACCAGAAACTCTCCAAACAACAGCCAGCATTGGTGAATCGAAGAGGTCCAATCCTGCTCCACGACGATGCTCGATCTAATATTGCAAAAGTGACTCTTCAGAAACTGAACACGTTGGGGTACGAAGTTCTCCCTCACCCAGCCTATTCACCAGATCTTTCTCCCACAAACTACCACCCTTTAAAACACTTTGTCAGCTTCCTCCGTATGAAATCTTCCTCCAACCGAGCAGAAAATAAAACTGCCTTCCAACAGTTTATTGACTCCAGAAATCCAGATTTTTTTTTCAAAATTATATAAATGCGCTTGTAAATCGTTGGCAGAAGTGTATCGATTGTAATGGAACTAACTTTGATTGATAAACTTAACGTTCAGCAACAATATAAAGTCTCATTGTTATGGTAAAAAAAAAACGACAGGTTTGTAACAACCTAGTGTATGAGAGCTTTCAATGGACAAATGATTGATGCTTTAAAAATATCTTACTTTCATTGCACAGAAATAATATACGACTTATAAATGCATTAGTTAGCACCTGGATACAATGTTTTGCAATGTTTGATCTTTTGCATTATTATTATTATTATTATTATTATTATATTATTATTATTATTATTATTATTATATTATTATTATTATTATATTATTATTATTATTATTATTATTATTATTATTATTATTATTATATTATTATTATTATTATTATTATTTATTATTATTATTATTATTATTATTATTATTATTATATTATTATTATTATTATTATTATTATTTTATTATTATTATTATTATTATTATATTATTATTATTATTATATTATTATTATTATTATTCTTATTATTATTATTGTTGTTGTTGTTGTTGTTGTGTTGTTGTTGTTGTTGTTGTTGTTATTATTATTATTTTATTATTATTATTAAAACTGGGTGAACGGAATAAATTGCCAAGGTGACAACGCCAACTACTTCAAATCCGCTCCCAAAGTATTTATCCTTTCCAATAATGTTGTAGTTTTAGAGGAAACAAACCTACAGCTCTCCTTTTTATACCCCAAACTAACTGTATTTTTCAGTTTGTTTAAATAGCAGGATTCATTTGAGTTTTAAGAGATTATTAATTTTGTAATAAATATTTTAAATAGAATGTTACGAACACTCTGCTAAATGACAGTGAAACATCTACAAGCAGATTTCAGAGGCGTCGTTCACAAGGTCAGATGTCGTCTTGTCTAAGAAGAAAGCTTGCAACGTATAATCCAATCTCAACTAGATTAATGTGGCACTCTTAAGAATATTCTTAAAGCTGTCATCTGCATTAAATTGGAGACGAAGTAGCTCCTTTCTGACACGCTCCCCATAAAGAAGTTATTTTTGTTTTTGTTTTTTAAAGGTTACTAAACTCTGCCAATAAAGAAAACTTGATCAGCGCCAAACAAATCATAATTGGTAGAAATGTGTGTCAAGTTCTTGTTGACTTCAGTGCTTCCTGGAAAAAATTTTTATGTCCTTTTTTTTTTTTTTTTCATTCTTGGAGATAAGATTTCAAAGAAAAGTAATTTCCAGTCGGCATCATGTTTCTAACAGCAGTTTAACCCAACATTTTAGAAGTGGCTTTCGTCTTTGGAGCACGAATTCTGCGAGGTAATAATTTACCGGTTAAGTTGGTATAACCGACATGTGACATCTCAACGTCAGTCTCATACTTCCTCCTTGCGCGTAGCTTATAGCATCCGTTCATCAGAAACCGCAAATCGTCCACCCAATACTCGCGTTTGGACCGCGGCATTTAAAAACTTTCTCTGGGTGCACGATACGTGAGAACTGGTACCAGTGTTTGTGGCATCAGGAGACTTTCATATGAAACAGAAAGGCATGACGTTTCAAAACTCATATAAAGCTCCTTTTGCATAAAATGAGCGTCTGGTTTATCTTGAGAGCACTGATGCTGTCTCTGTTTATACTATATAATCTGCTGAGGCATTTATTTTTAAGCATCTGATTTCAACGCTAATTTAGTACTTGCCTCACAACCTTTAGTCTGGTCGTATATCGCTAGGATTGTTCTAAGTCATCTCGCGGCTGAGGTCAGCGACCAATTTAAAAGCTTTGTTTCTAAAATGTGAGATTTTTGTTACAGTAATGTACTACACGTACAGCAGGGGATTGTATAAGTTCATCTCAATATGGAATTCAATTTTTGTTATATTGAAAAACATCTGCGATGCGGTAGGCAGAGATACTTTTACTCGGACACTGCGCTAGGTGACGGCCGGACAAGTCGAGATCGGAGTCGTGCATCGGATGGGCAGTTTACAGAATTAAACTTAGTCCTGGCATCACATTGTTTTCAAAGGTAAAACTTTGTGTTCATTTGTGTCATAGTGTAAAAGCTAACGCAATGAAACCTATGAAATAAATATAGGTTTTTATATTGACAGGGTGACTGTACTAGACTTCTCCCTTAATGTAGTAATTTCTCCAGAGTTGCAGCTATGGAGTAACGAAAAGATGAACTTCCACGCTCAGTCTGAATATCGTTTTGAGTAAAGAGTATAACTTTAAAGGATAAATCAGAAACAAAAAAAAACAAATACTAGACCATTGTATTAGTCCAGGAATAATTATTATGCTTAAAAAGATAAGAATTATTTTGGGTGAAGCACTAATTTTTGGGCTACCGGTGTAGTCAAGTCTGAAACTAACAGTAATAGTTTTTGTTCGCCTTCTTCTCTTATTAGTCGAATCTTAAACGTAAAACGTACTATGCTTAAAATTAAAGACCAGGCCGGGGAGGGGTTAACGCTCTTATTCTTTATGGTTGCAGAAGCTGTTTGCTTTCCGATGAGTCCGAGATGTGTTAAAAGTCCAAACGTTGGATGTCCACCGTTGCTCCGCTGCGTCACGTGCTTCGTCCCGCCACCGCCTAGAACAGCCCTAGCGGCGTCTTTCGGAAGGACAGCTGACACAAAACGAGTTGTTCCGCTGCGTCACGTGCTTCGTCCCGCCACCGCCCAGAACAGCCCTAGCGGCGTCTTTCGGAAGGACAGCTGACACAAAACGAGTTGTTCCGCTGCGTCACGTGCTTCGTCCCGCCACCGCCCAGAACAGCCCTAGCGGCGTCTTTCGGAAGGACAGCTGACACAAAACGAGTTGTTCCGCTGCGTCACGTGCTTCGTTCCGCCACCGCCCAGAACAGCCCTAGCGGCGTCTTTCGGAAGGACAGCTGACACAAAACGACCGCCTTAAGCCAGTAAAGTGACCGGCCCCCGGTCGGTCAGCGAAACATCCGGCAGACATTTCGTCATATTAACCTACAAACGCGACTTTTGTCCTTCACTGCTGCAACTTCTGTCTACTTCGCCGAAATGGTGCCTGATCTGTATGTAAATAGATAACCAATTATCTCCCCCCCCACACACCGCCGCCAGCGTGCGTTGATGTATCTTACTAATAATATAACCTGAAGTTTTGGTATCTTTCTTCGAAGATCTGCAGGAAATGGTAGTCAGGTCGGTGCCACCCCATAGACACAAACCTGCTGTAGGGCGACACCGGTCCGTCCGTCTCCGTTGTGAAAAAAAAAAAAAAAAGCACTTGTCCGGAAAATAAAATGCAGTACTCAACCGAAGGAATTATACAACATCAGAAACAACCGAAGGAATTGTACAAGGACAACATCAGAAACAACCGAAGGAATTGTACAAGGACAACATCAGAAACAACCGAAGGAATTGTACAAGGACAACATCAGAAACAACCGAAGGAATTGTACAAGGACAACATCAGAAACCGTTTCTACAATAGTAATTTAAAGAGAATTCAATATAACTAAACAAAAAAATTAAAATAAAATTTCGAAAGCATAAAACTCTTTAACACCGTGTCTAGAAAGTTCCCCAGAGCCATTTTCAGGATGATGTTGTTCACTGTCATCTGGGCATAAGATTATGATTTTTTTTCTGTCTACTTTGTAATAAACAGTAAATTAAGCATCAGATCATTTAAAACCTACATCATTCTCTCCCCCCCCCAATTCTCTCAGCTAATATATAGCCGTGACCGGAATTCTCCATCACCGGGAAACTAACGACAACGAAATCTGTCCTCTAAACGAGAACCACGCAGTCTGACGCTGCGCACGTGACTCATTCTAAACGTCTGTTGCTAAGTACCTTTAACTGATTCCCACACTTGTCGTCAGGATTTCCAAGGTGTTCAGATCTCGAACCGCTACACTTTTACGGGAATTCGGTAGTTTTAATCCGACGTCGGTCGGGCGCTGTTCAGCTCTCGGACACATGGGCGTGCGTCAGCTGAGGATTTCTCTTCTACGGGACTTAGTGCCCCTTTACCGTCCGCACCCCGATCGCTCGGGCACCCTGCATTTTCAAAATAAGTGGAATGGCAGAACTCCCCTGTGATAGTTAGGAAAGCGGGGGTTACTTTTAATTCAAGCACGCGTCGCCTGACCTGACAGAATAATTATGGGAGAATAGGAATCGGGTAATTGGTTAGCGCGCGTCCTGGTTATGGGGAGTAATCGAAAACCGACAAAACCTCACGTGCCCCGCAGACCTACCTGCGTGACGTCAGGAGCCGTCTGGTGGCACGTGCGAATCTTCATGGGCGACTGGGGCCCAGAACAAAGACGGCCGACTTAAAGCGCGAGCACAGCCCTGTCGTACACGGGCGAGGAAAGATTACAGTGGGACTTTAGATGCTAAACTACTGCTAATCGCAGTTTTACAGTGCCAGATGAATAGCTTTTAAATATTGGCTGACCATAAGTCATATGTGTGTGTGCATGGCGACTGCCATAAACGTAGACGCAACAATGAAATATCCCTTATTTCCTAGATAAATCGCTTCATCAGTACACGAGCTATCTTAGCATAGGAGCTCCATATATAAGTCGGTTTTCAAACTTTGGTCAGACCAGGGTTAGGGTTCATCGTCGACTTTATGCTTAACGAATTATTTAAGTGTTGAGTCCAGAATTATGCCCGCCACTCTGTGTGTGTTGGTAACTGGTAGTTGAAGAGGTTATTTTATATATTCTTTAGATATTTGTGATAAAAATTAAAAATTTTATTTCGTAAGAATCCCACATGTATTAAATACAATACAAGTGAATAAATAAATAAAATATTAAAAAAAACATATAATGTATAAATTTGAGATAATTAGAAATACCAGATGCGGTATTTTGATCAGAAGTGTACTTTTAGAAGATTAAAATTTTTTAGCGCAAAGGAAAATGATTTTTAGAAATTATCTAATTTAAATAAATGCATTATGTAGCAAGATTACCATTCTTTTCCTGCTGTCGTTAGAAGATAATAATAATAATAATAATAATAATAAGAATAATAATAATAAGAATAATCATAATAATAATAATATAATAATAATAATAATAAGAATAATAATAATAATAATAATAATGACAATAATAATGACAATAATAATAATAATAATAATTAATAATAATAATAATAATAATAATAATAATAATAATATATAATAATAATAATATAATAATAATAATAATAATATAATAATAATAATAATAATAATAATAATAATAATAATAATAATAATAATAATAATAATAATAATACTAATAATAATAATAATAATCATAATAAGAATAATCATAATAATAATAATAATAATAATAATAATAATAATAATAATTAATAATAATAATAATAATAATAATATAATAATAATAATAATAATAATAATTAATAATAATAATAATAATAATAATAATAATAATAATAATAAACCAACAACCAAAAAACAGAATTAATGCTTATAGACATTTTTTTTTTTTTGAGAAAAAACCATATTCTGGGTCATAAACTCCAAAAATAAGCTTCTCTAGAAAAACGAAACTTCATGGAATCTTGGAGTGGGCAAAATTAATAAGCAGCTGGGCTGTTCTGAAGCGGGTAAGAAGTGCATGGACGGGTATTAAATACAAGTGGCTCGATAGGGCTTTTAAATAAAACAGGAGCCCAACTCTTTCAAACGAGAACAGCGAGTCTTCGACCGGTCGGTACCCTGACGTCACCGTTTAGGCGGCCAAACATTTTGCATCATCCTAAAAATGTATTTTCAAGCCAGGCTCTTATAGCTTGAGATCGCGCCCATTATCAGTTATAGAGGCCCGCTGTTGAATACTCCTATAACTGAGTCCCACTTGTCCTGGTGGTTTTATAAGGTATTTTCGGAAATCTTGCACTTTCCGGTTAGATTTCAAATCGCCACCTTTCCCCCACTGTTGATGCATTATCCATCAAGTCTGTAGAATACAACTCGGCGGTGCGCGCCTCAACATGTTATCAACTTTATCAAGAAACATGAGAAAATTCTGGGGTGAAGCAAACGTTTTAACGATGGCTGTATATTTCATAGATTCGACCTCACTCTCATACCTTTTTTTTTTCATAAAAGCCCCCTTTCATTGGCAACCCCGGGCGGATGTTAGCAGAAATCAGATGAAGCTCGTGGTTAGGAAAGATTTTTGAAAAAAATACCATATAAATCCTTAGCTGGTGTTTGTCGAATTCCGCTGCTGTTGGGCACGTAGATGGTTGCGATGTATTTCCGAAGGTTATTTTCTGGAAAGATGCTAGATTTTCCAGATATCATGGGCGGGTTGGAATTTTAATAGCAATACAACTGCACTATTCGCCTTATGACACTGATATGGAGAGCTGAGCTTCGATGTGTATCTTCCGGAGGACTTTAGGATTGTTGATGATGTGTTTGTTTCCTGCAAGGCTCGAATATAGTCGGCCATCACGATGACGTCATAACGTGTTCGGAAATCTTTCAGGTAGCATTGCTGGCGAGCTTGGAGTAGTCGGCTGCTACTGATATCATCCGCGCCTCCTGTAGGGTCGCTGATAGGCAGCTGCTGGGCGAGTTTGACTGACAGGTTGAAGACCGCGAGAACCAGAAGAAACTGCTAGCGCTCCGTGGACGCTCTTTCGAGCCAATGGTATCCGGCGTTTGATCGTAGCCACGGCACCGCGTGAGATCTCCTTGAGCCAATTATTACCTCGCTTAGGAAATTAAAAATAACCATCTTTGTGCTGTTTATCGCGGCAATAACATCGTACTTAGGAATAGATTTAAATAAAAAAAAAAAACAGATAAGTTTTCCGTCCTTTTCCTCAATTAGATAATAGAAAAAAGTCGAATTTTACTTAACGCTGGTTGATTTGTCACCTACCCAATTAGAGAGAGAGAGAGAGAGAGAGAGAGAGAAGAGAGAGAGAGAGAGAGAGAGAGAGAGAGAGAGAGAGAGAGAGTGTGTGTGTATGTGGGGGGTGAAGTTTATCTTGAATGTAAAATGATCTTCCGTCATCACACAAAAATGCTTCTGCCTGAAAAAAAAGAAGAAGCGAAAACAAACAAAGATCCATTTCTTGTTTATAAAACACTCAGGAAGACATTTTCCTGGAACACCTACCGAAAATTAGAAATATTTTTACTTCGCCACTTCTCCATTGAACAGCGCCACAGCAATTAATGGTCCCTTTGTCTCCTCCACTGAACAGCATCACGGCAATTAATGGTCCCTTTGTCCCCTTCTCCACTGAACAGCATCACGGCAATTAACGGTCCATTTGTCTCCTTCTCCACTGAACAGCGCCACAGCAATTAATGGTCCCTCTGTCGAGGCAGAACTCTGCAGCTTTTGCGCTGTCCCCAACTGAGCAATGGCCCTACCCGATAAGTCTCCCTTGGTTGAATTCATTTTGCAGCTAGAAAACTTCCCGATGATACAACAGCTAATTTATTTCTCCCTCTAAATGGTATATCGTGTTGGGTAGGGTTCAAAGGGGTAAAAAGAATGAATTATTTAAAAATTGCAGCTTGAAAAACGGGACAAGGTTAGGACCCTGAATTTACTTCTGTGGCAGAATAGTGATACGCACGACAGCCCTGTGACGGATTAAGTAAGTGTTGTTTAATCAGACAGCCAGGAAACCCCCGTCGACCTTTCGTATACACGTGATGAATGATATGAGAATAACGAGAACCTTTAGCTTATCCCTATTACTGTCCGGTAGAGTGCTCGCTGATCGTGCCGGAGGCCGCAGTCTGGTCGCTGAAAGGTTTCGGCTATGCCTGGGTTCTAGCCAGCCAGTAGCAGGGACTCGAACCGCTTATCGTAGTTCCACTAACTGCGCTACTGCCCCGGCTCCAGCTCCGATGCTTCCGCTTGCTGGGAGGGTACTCGGCGGATACGACGGCAATTAGTCTCGTTTACTTCTCGTTTCTGATTTGCAATCTAATTTGTGACTCGCCGCAGCTTACAGAAGCTGACGCGCAACTAGAACCTACACAACTTGGCTTAGCTCCGAAACGCCTGAGTCAGGCCGGTGAATAGAGTACCAGACGGAAGGGAAAGGGTTACCTGTCACTTAACGCCGCCCACCTCTGACGTGGCGAACCATCTTTACGTTGCGGTTACATGGCATAAAATGTGAAAGTAGATTAATGTCTTCCAGCAAAATCGGTGTTTGGATGTAACGCAGTCGCTGAGTAATTAAGGAAGGCTGTTCGTCCACTGAACAACTTCTGTTGTTGTTTTTTTTTTAGTTATCAACTAATAAAAGTTTTAGAAACTGCATTAAGTATTTGTTCAGCTTCCTGCAGGACGGGTGCTAGTTATTACAGTACCATTAATTCCTAATTGAACATATGTACGAAGCTGTAATCGTCGTCATGTGCAGTGAACTGGGATCCAAGATCAAATATGACGTCAATTACAGCTTTCGAATTACTGGCGGCGCTATAGCAGCCTAACCTGTAACAGTAACTATCCCGGGATTCCCTCTCTCTCCCCCCTGAATGCGTGTGATTTAGCACGTGGCTGTGCGCCGAGGGGACAACACCTAGTTTTAAAAGGCTGGAAAAGATCGAAGACGGCTGAGCGTGATGCCGCCAAGGCAAACGAAAAACAGATGTATCTTATTCGACATTGCTCACTGTAACATTGCGTGATGGCGTGAAGTCCATTCGCAGATGATGACTTACTGTAACATCCCAAGATGTCTGAATGAATAACTTTAAAAAGAATTTTTTTTTTTTTGAAATAAAAGTATGTTCTTATTTTGACGATTTCCAAGATTAGTACTTATTTTTAAAAAAAAGTTGTGTGAAGATTTTATTAAGAATAAATAGTGTGATATTTATTGATGGAGATGCAACTTTCTAAGATTTATCAATGATTAATAAAAAGATCCAAGTAGTTTTGTGTTTAAGAAATCCCTTTGATAATTTCTGGAATCCTGTTAAGTTTACTAGTAGACTGCACGTACTGAGTCAAACCTATTTTTTGATTATTCGATAATAATAATAATAATAATAATAATAATAATAATAATAATAATAATAATAATAATAATAATAATAATAATAATAATAATAATAATAATAATATAATAATAATAATAATAATAATAAATAATAATAATAATAATAATAATAATAATAATAATAATAATAATAATAATAATAATAATAATAATAATAATAATACATACGAGGTGTGGTGAAAACCTTGTTGGATTATTTATTGTGTTAATACCGTGACAAACTATTCAACGGTGTCTCCTTCAAAGTGGTTACTGCATTCGCTAATTATTTTATTCTAAAGATAGTCGGGACAACATTAATTAAAAATCGTCAGCAGACAGGTGAACAATCGAACTTGTTTCTGGTTTCTAGTAGAACTCTTCACTTTTGGATGTGGGAAGGAAGAACCCTGCGCGTCCGGTTCACGAAGAGGCTCGAAAACAAACTGTGCCGGGTTGGTGCCACTAAAGCGGCTGGGATTCGAATTCAAGCCATCAACCCAGCAGCCTACTACTGGACCGATGCGCAATTAACAGCCTAACAGAAACAATAAAAGAAGTCTAGAGTGTTTTCAGCTTATACCTCCCCTCGCAAGGTACAGAAAAATTCAGGAGAAGGAAAAGTTATTTCCTCAAAACCTTTGACATGTTTTAATTTTTTAACAGTGAGAAGAGGAAGTAAAAACTACTGGAGGTCGCTGCGCAGTGACTATGATTAATCTTGCCTGCACATGACAAAGCGAGGCGCCAGTTTCCATTAAAGACTTTTAAAAAATATTTCACGGAATATAAGCCATTCAAGTGGAAATTATTTACACGTGCGCGTGCTCTGTCTGCGTTTAGAAATCGTTTTAAACGTGAAAAATTTCCTGGTTCTAGGAAAGAAATGATAGAAAATAAAAATGCTTTTTAAATTTTAAAAGAAAAATGAACAATTATTAAATAGTATCATTATAATATTTTAATGAGTAATATTGTATAACTGTAGTTTCTGATTGTTTGTCGCTTCTTATATTATTGTTTTATCATTTTTGTCATATAAAATGTAAAAAATTATTTTTAATGTAATTTGCACATCTTTATCTTTATTAACATGATTAGAGAGAGAGAGAGAGAGAGAGAGGAGAGAGAGAGAGAGAGAGAGAGGAGAGAGAGAGATGACGTTAGTACACAGAGAGACAGGATGACGTCAGTACTAGAGAGAGTAGAGAGAGAGAGAGAAGAGATGGAGAGAGAGAGAGAGAGAGAGAGAGAGATGACGTTAGTACAGAGAGAAAGAGGATGACGTCAGTAGAGAGAGAGACGAATTAAGACATTCTGAGACATTATTTACTGAAGCATCCGAATAATTTTTTTCATTAGTCTACAATTTTGAAGTCTAAATATTACTATGCAAAAAAGAAAACATGAAAAATCTTAGTATTTATGCATTAATTAAAACAACCAAAATACATTTAAAATTTAGTTTCATCTTTATTGTCTTATGCATTTATTATTAGAATTAAAAGTAATGGCTTGCTTGTTTGCTTTTAAATTTAAAAAGCTCTCAGCTCTTTTATAGGAATTTTGTTTTTGTTTATCCTAAATATCTTTCTTTTTCTCTAAAGGAATACATCCTTAACAATCTCCCGTATAGTCCGCTCTTTTTCTACAGTTGCTGTTGACCATGGCAAACTTTGAATATCAAATGTAAGTTTTACGCAGTGCGATCACCGCTACTCGCTTAGTTACCTAGTCGGTGTATACCCAAAGCCTACTGGCACAAGAAGAGTGGGCGAATTAGATTATTAAGACGTAAAATGCCTCTTCTCTCAATTTGTAATAAAGCTGCTCCCAAACGTATTCGTGTCACGGCTCGCAAACAGAATTCAGACATCCCCCAATGAACAGCATCCCAAATTGCTGCCCATGCCATTACACCAAAACCACGACGTTGAACAGTGAGTTGCAAGCAAGTCTCCTGAACTGATTGACTGGTCTTTCTCTTCGTCCTTTATTCATCCATTCGACGTGAATGACAGAACTAAGACTCGATGTTATGCACTGACTCATTTACGAGTCCAAGATTCCTGGTTATTTGCCTCGTTTTGACCACAATCTGATTGTCCAATCGCGCGTTCTCTTGTAAATGGTGACATATGATAGTGCCGACCACAGCGCAACTTTAAGATCATACCAGCTTTATTTTCTCATAACACGTGCTGCATATAGTCTCAGCGCAGAACTCTGTGCTTAACACGGGCTGTTTTATTATTTTGGTAGGTGTTTATTTCATTTTGGCAGGGCTCTGTATAAAATTTTACTGCTTCATTAAACGTCTTCATTTATACGCCAGTGAACGACTTTATTTACGGCGGTGCTCTAAACTTGTCAAAAGACCATCGACAAACAGTTGATCACGAGATGACAGGACTTCATAAACAGTTACAGATTTGGTGTCTCTAGCTGTTTTATTATTATCAGGGTTAAAGGACATCATTAATTTCTCTTCTTCAAGGTGTCCACTTTTTCCTCAGTGCGTCACAGCTGATTCGCAAGGATGCGAAGTGCCACTGTCCGACATTTCCGCAAATTTCTAGTTATAACCGAAATAATTTGGTAAAACACGGCTAACGTTAAAGTAAGAATGCCAGCATATTTTTGGAGAATATTTTAAGGCTCTGCATATCTCTCTCAAAATTATATTAAGCACAGAAATCAAATGTTTCTTTCTTCTTTTTACCCCCCCATTCATATAAAGATATAAACTGCATTGCAAAATTCTTCACAAAAGTTGTAACATTTCGATTTAAATTTCTCAATAGAAAGTAAAGTTTACACCATGAAAAGCGATAAATGAAATAAATAATAGAAGAAAAAAATACTGTCGACTGAAGACTTCTGAAAAGGTATTAAATAAATATATTTAGAAAACAACAAAATGTTTTTTTTTTCCGTTACACACTTTTAGAGCTTCGTTCAGATGAGTAATTTGCTGAACCCGTAATCAACACAAACCTAACTGGCTACGGTAGACGTGTCGGCTCTATGGACATTCGGTGGCGCACGTGTCCTCACGGATAGTTTTACAAATGCTATGCTACAGAATTCCAGGTTTAATTTATAATTTATGCCGTTGCGTACACGCAGTAAACATATGTACACACCGGTGAGCGTAGCAGCTGATTAAACCTATTCTTTACCTAAACGTGAATTTAGAAGTTATTGAAACTTTACATTCCTTGGTTTATGCGCGACCGCATTCCAGCTTGTCGCATAGAGCAAGATTCTGTGTAATTGTTTGACGTAGTATCGGAAGTAATAAGGGGCAGCCATTAAAGTAGCTTTATTTTGCTTTTGTTCGGGCAGGTAGTCAGAGGTTTCTTGATAGTTATCCCTATTAGTCTAAAATGCTTTTTGCTCGCTTGCTTGGCGGTGCTCTCCCCTTACTGGTGCTCTCCCCTCCCGGATACCTCAAGAGTATGTATGCTCTCACGGTGCTCCCGAGAGACGGCGAATCAACGGTAAAAACTGTACCGCTGGTCTAATGTCCGTTGAAAAACCATCTCAGCAACACTGGAAACAGCTCCGTCCATCTTAGGCGCATCGCGGACATTCTCTGGGACAGCGTTCGACGTTTTCAGCCACGTTGCCATTGGGACGTGTTTCCGAAGCGGCCATTTCTATTCTACGAGCATCCGGGCATTAAGAAGACAATGACCTGTAGGCAGACAAGCTAATCTGTACCTGTAGGTCTCTCGGTAAAGTTGTGAAAATCTCTTTGCATGTTTGTTGATTTTAATTTTTATATATATCAGCTTTACTTGTTTCTTCATTTTTTCCCCTGCTGACACGTGCTTTCCTGCCGCGGAAGTCACTACTACTCTGAATATTGGGTAATTTGGTAGCCACTTTGGCAGTTTCATAAACTTTTTCAACGCTTGATAGGCCATCGTGGCCTGGTAAACATTGCAATATAAATAAACCTTTTTCAGATAACTCTATAACGCATTATGTGATTGTTCTTTTGCAGCTAGGATTAGTTTTAAAAGAACGATCAAAAGTGAACATGGTCAATGGTTAATCTCATAGATTTTATGATCATTTGGACCATCCTTACTGGCGGAAAAAACTATTTTCTCACCAAAGCTTTAAATTTTTAAGTGCCAGTAATTATTCTCAAATATTTATCACAAAGTGTAATATCAGACAGTCCATCAGAAAGACTTGAAGGGAGGGGGCATCCTGATATTTAGAAACATCACGAAATTTAGCGAATTCTTTTACATAAATTTATAATGTAATGAGATCAAACGTATTAATAGTGATGAGAAAGTAATTTTTCCGGCATAAATCTATGCTAGGGATTTTTGTATCCTATCTGTAGTCAACAAGTACAATTTATATACTCATAGGTAGGATTTACTTGAAAATATTGAATATTAAGTTATACAAGAACTTTAAAAAACGCTTTCCAGCATATGAACTCGCAGCCATGCGTACAAAGACGAATGCATGATATCTGTGCGATACAGTTCGTTACAATGCAACCCGGTAGAATAATTTTATGGTGTGGCTTCGGTAATATGCGTGTTAACAGGTAGTAGTAGAATTTGTTTGTATAGTATAACTACTATAATTTTCTAGGTGACCTATGTCTGATAATGACGTAAACCGATAACTCAGATCGATATATGCCCCTCTTTTAGGTTTCAGTTTCTTTCCTTCTGTTTATACATTGAGTTTCCCCAACCATGACAACAAACCAAACTGTTTAGTTTTTTTCTGTTTTTTTTTTAGAAATAATTCCATCTATTTTCAAGTTTATTAGTTCATATTCTTTAATTCATGTCATTAACTTTAAAAAAAAAAAAAAACATTGGAAAATTATTCAGAATATTATATCAGGAAGAACTACAGAAGTAAAATTTAGCAACTAGAACAACAGCACTGGAGATCAGAAGAAATGAGCTATCGTTGTTCGCGAGACCCGTCCGACGTCACAGCTCTCCTCCTGGTGCGCATGGCAGTTCTGGACATTAGAAGCTACTTATTCAGAAAGAAAAGAAAATCACAAGTCATCTTAAAAAACATTTGGCTTTCATGGTCACGCAAAAAAAAGACATTTCCTACTGTGATACAATCAGTTTGCAGTCGGATTAGTGTTGCTAAGTGGAAATCAATTATTACTTCTTTTGCCTCTCCACTAAAGTTTCTGTGAAGTCCTTGGATAAAAGTTTGTTGTTGGTTTCCAGAGTTTCGAGTTCAGGAACTGATGATCAATTAGCAATTTTCAGTACTTGGTAAAGTAACTTCTAATAAAAATTATCGTTAAGTTTTTTTTTTGTGTGTCTTATTGTATGTACGCGACAAAATACCAGAAGACGTGATTTGTTTTGTTACTAATGACAAAAAATAGACAGAATTTTCTCTTAGAAACCTCAGTAACTTTACATCTTTCGTTGGCATTAAAGAAAAAAAGTCATATAGCGTAAATGCTCTACCACCACCGTTATATCACTGTTAATAATAATAATAATAATAATAATAATAATAATAATAATAATAATAATAATAATAATAATAATAATAATAATAATGGCAATATGTGGTTCGTATGCCATGTTCTTGTATTAATGGAGTACGCCACGCCCAAACTTCCATTTGCATAGTGGCGCATCGGTAGCCTCTTTTATACAGAGGTAGCAGACAAGAATGGTTGCAACTGTAGCGTCGGATTGCTGCTGGAAACTAAGAAATTACCTCCCCTTCCTGTGGCTCATGCAGATGCACAGTAACAGGCTCGTCAAAGCCACCACGACAGACATCGTTTTTAAATGAAAAATGGGAGAGGAGTTGCACGCTAATAGATGCGTCAGTTCCTCCAGACAAGAACATTGTATTAAAAAAAAGAGGCGGAGAAGTTGGCTGCATACCCTGGTGCAATATGGTTCATAAAAAGGGCCTGAACAAACTTGATGAATATATCCTCTTGCAGAGTTATAGACGCTAGCTGAACCCTGTCTCCGCGCATCCAGCCCATATTCTACCAATAGCTATAGTTTATCGCTACAGTCAGTGTTTTCCAAACTGTGGGCGGCCATTTGATGGGAAAGTTTCAAAACAACAATGGAAGAAGCATAAGAGTTTGAGACATTGATAGCCTAACTGTCCTAACAAACATAACTTGCTCTCATATCTACTCACTCCTAACAGCCTTTTTTTGCATTATATCATGTGGGAATAAAAATTGCTTTTTCAGTCATCTTATGAGCTGGGTGTTGAATATGGAGGCTTCAGTTAATGCCAAGGAACAATGTCGGAACACGGCCAATGGTGTTGTTGCTAGGTAGCGCCTTGTTGCTGGGGTATTTCATCAGTTGTGTCAAGGCCACCTCGTCAGATACTCTGTCGTCGTTAATCGTCTATTACTCCTTTAGTCCTTTCATTCTTTTACTTATCTGAAAGGTTTTCCAGTTATCATTCTTATTAATGAGTACCCTTGAAAACATGGAGAAATTCTTAACTGGTTACAAGAGGAAAAGACAGTGGGGCCAGTTTGACTAATAGAATGGGATGTAAAAAAACGATGTTCAGAAAATACAAAGAGAAATACCTGTCACTTGGATTCACAACTATTAGCATTAATGGAGAGGAGAGGGCTCAATATTTATGATGATGCATGACTGTTTTGGCTGCAGATAGCATGAAGCCTAATAAACTGAAGCAGCGTCTTGAAACACTGAATCCTGAACATGTTGGTAAATCAGTAGACTTCTTTTAAGTCCACAAAACAACACTCCCGTTCCCGATTCTCACCCAAAGCCTCCCCCCTTTCCTTATGACTGCGATTCCTTCTCTCAGATTTACGGTTTCCATTTTAAATCCTGGTTATTATTCTGAATGACTTTTTCCAACAAAAAAAAACCCCATCGTGATGGAAGAGTTTTGTGTGGAGTTCAGGGTGCGTTAATTAAACAGAAATGAAGCAATTTCATTTGCCCTGTGATATTTACATATATATATATATATATTTTAATAAACTGTTTTCTATTAAGAGTTTCTCCGATGTTCCTGTATTTTACTTGTTGCTCTCATACAGTTTCCGATGTTCCTGTATTTTACTTGTTGCTCTCATACAGTTCCGATGTTCCTGTATTTTACTTGTTGCTCTCATACAGTTTCCGATGTTCCTGTATTTTACTTGTTGCTCTCATACAGTTTCCGATGTTCCTGTATTTTACTTGTTGCTCTCATACAGTTTCCGATGTTCCTGTATTTTACTTGTTGCTCTCATACAGTTTCCGATGTTCTGTATTTTACTTGTTGCTCTCATACAGTTTCCGATGTTCCTGTATTTTACTTGTTGCTCTCATACAGTTTCCGATGTTCCTGTATTTTACTTGTTGCTCTCATACAGTTTCCGATGTTCCTGTATTTTACTTGTTGCTCTCATACAGTTTCCGATGTTTACTGAGCGGTTTAGAAAGCAAAAAAAGGGAGGTGGCAAATTTTATGATATGTTAAACAAATATTTTCATAGACCTGTTATGCGGCTTGACTTATTAAATAAGTTATTGATGAATTTCACACTCAAAATAATATTTATTTAAATCTGGAAAGATATTTAGTGGCTATACCTTGCCATCCTCTCACTATACTATACTATGACTACGTGTTTTTTTCTATTATTTATAAAAGAAAGTTACAGCTGCACACCGAATCATTATTTTTCGTTAATTTTAGAAAGTGCGGCACGTTCTGTTTTCGGTGCCAGTAACGTCTTTTAAATATTTCCATCTGTTTGCGCACTTTACGTAATGAGAACTCCGGAGAGACTGGGATAAATGAGACGGATGGGGCTTAATCTTGATGCAATTAGCTTGTGCTACCAGTATTTACCTATCCTAAAAAAAAAAAAAAAAAAATGAGCTTGTTAAATAGGAATTTAATTTCGGATTTTATACAGCACTCGAGAAGCGAAGTAAGCGTACAGGTTTTCCTTTCAACTCTTGGTGGGGATAGACACAAATCAAGTAAAACCAACATTAAAAAGCTCACGGGATTAGCTTCCAGTATTCCCCAGTAAGGTATGAGCTAAAATTAAATACTTATAATAAGTACATACCTACAATTTTTTTTTCCAGTTTCTAAGGTGCTTCTTCTACAGAATTCTTAAAAAGGGAAGAATAAAAACTACAGTCATTAACAATAGAAAATTAGTATCTCGGCTATTCTGCATAGTATATTCATATAAAAATGTTTCAGTAGGAGAGCATCAACACTGACTATGACAACTAGCGTACACATTATAACACCGACAAAGAATGTTTCGCGTACAAAGTTACATCCCTAACTTCTCTACTGAAGAGCTACAGAAGCCGCTGTAATAATTCTCGGCCACATTTTAGCCCTGTCAGAGCACGTCCGTGTGCATTTTTACATCAGCGACTCGCCGCGAGCTGTTTTAATATATTTTGAACAAAGTCTTAACCGCAGTTATTTTATCACAGTTTTAAAAAAAAAACAAAAAAACAAAACAAACACAAATAACCAACACGGATAATCCGCATGATCCGTTTCGCAGTAAATCCACGAGCAATATTTGATATTTTATCCTTGCTTCAATTCTGTACAATTTAGATTATGGTTCGGGGTTTGACAGGGTTTAAACGAGAAAAAGAGCACGATAATTAACCACGCTTCTCTGGGCAGCTAACAATCGAAACACTAATCATAGTTACGTTCCCTTCTATCATATAAATATACAATATTCAAAATTCAGCAGAGTCCAGCCATATTAATCTTACCACTTTCATAAATAAATGGGTCTGACTGAAATTTGCATATTTCATTTTTGATCATGCACATACACAACGAAACGCATACGGGATGTGCACAAATAATAAGTAATTGCAAATGAGAGATGTTTTAATACGTACACAATGCATTGTTACAAGAAACATTCAAAAACAAAATGAATACGTTGTACAGTGCATTATCATTTGATATCAGAGGCCTTTGCTTTATACGGAGCATGAGACCTTGTGTTTTGAGCTCCCATGCAGATTATTAATGTATGAGTGTGGAATATCTCAAACAACCCGTAGCAATTTTTAAAATGTATCCAAATTGTTTGGTTATCGTTTGACTTTCTCAGTACCTATATATCCCTGTATAGCTTCAATAATGTTCATATCACGATTATGTACAAGTTCCTGAGAAAGTGGCATGATTGATAAGGACCTTCCTGTACCTGTTGGCAATCTGCCCTTGATTTTGTACGAATCTCTGACACCCTTGACTGATTTTCGGCCCCAACTTGTACTGATCTACCTTCGTCTTTCATCATAACTATTGTACATTGTTATACCGCTGCTCGGTCCGTCTTCGAACAAACTGCCGTTGATATTGCCAAACAGTTCCAGCTTGGGTTCGTATATAAAAGTATGTCTTTCCAACTTTGATGGTCCCACTGCTATATTTCTGCTGCCAGTTTAGGTTTTGCTGTCTGGTTGCCTCTTATTGAGACCACTTTGCACTCTGTATCTTACTTTTTTTTAAAAAAAAAGAACGTCAATTAACACTCTTAATTGCATTTAGGTCATTCGCAAAATCTCTACTGGATCGTCGTGTATCATCTAGAAAAGATTCCTGAAACACTTTACGGTCCTTTTAAAGAGTTTGGGGCTTTCTTCCGCAACCGCTTCTATTCTAAAAAAAGCACCGGTTGCCTTGCGTACAGCTCCTTCCTCAACATGAAATCTGGCTGCGATCTGTCACGTGGAGTACCTTTCTCTAGCTAGGGGTGGCTTCTCGACGACTGTCTATGGAATTTCCTTCCAAAGAGCCATAATATCCACCACACATTTACCGCACTGCAATGATATTACCGCCTTATACTTGCATAATCCTTCGGCAAGAGAAGGCGCTCCCTGAGATCTTGCTTGACAAATAATCACAACGTCCCTGACGGCACTGAAAAGCTATTCACTTTCCACATAAGATGCGATACAAGCCATTCAGAGTGAATAACGGGACGCCAGAGGCCCTCAACGCTTGTCGTGGGTCTGTGGAAACTATTAAAGCGTCGAATATATCACGGTGAGAGGCTCCGTGAGAAGAACGCGCCGTCCCTTTTACCACGTCCATATTTGCCATCGAAATTCTATCGCTGAAATTGTCCAAGCAACAAGTATAGGCCAAAGAAGGGACCAACGTGATCTCCAACGACCTGATTATAGTGTAGTACGTAACCCCCCCACAACCATTGTATCCATTTGGAATAAAATTCTAAAGGTCTGGTCAAGAAACATGCGTGCATAGTGACGGCGCGCGCTCTTCTCTGGTGACTCCGGGTTTTACCCTTTCACGTTCGGAGACCGCAGCAGATTTTGAGAAAACTGAACAAGAAATTTCGACTATATTGTTTTAACCTACGGTAGGCAGCCTCATTGTGGGGGTTGTCATCTGGCGTGGCGAAAAGACAGATCACTGTTGTTTTTTTTTCGAAGGAAGTCTTAATACTGCTGAGTATTTTGCCGTTTAAACAAACAAAAAAAAAACAACATAAAACATTGTGCCAACAAGGCTGACTGAGGTTCGATACTTATATTCTTTGGGGTCAGGGGTGTGGGGGCGCTGCATGCCACGCCTCTCGTGTGGACCACAGCCTGGAAAAAAAAAATTAGAATATTCAACTTTTCTTCCCTGGGTGCCCCAGAGTTCTGATGGGTCATTTCTTTTCTTTTATAAAATATTATGTCGTTACCCGAGCAGTCTTTCCACGTCCACCGCTGAGGCGAAATTAAAGGGAACTTTTTGCACGGATATAAGAGCATGCTGCTGGTACACCATGACACAACATTTCCGTTAATTTAATACTAAACAGCTAGAGGCTCTTCCCGCCGAAAAAAGGTTTGATAAACTAAGTACTAACGTGGAGAATTCCATTCTATTGCTTGTCTTTGTTCCCCGTTTTCCACAACAAGCATAGTGCAGCAACAAGAGATGGAGGAATTATTAAGGCAGGGGTCCTGTATTCTATTTGCTAGACGAAATTATTCGTAGAGTTTATCTTTCTTTTTTTGTATTCGATAAGTTAAGGATAACCCTTTAATTTTCTTCTGTAAAATAGCTGAATTCATCAACCCGAGTTGTCGGTCCGGAGTACTTACCAAGGTGGTGCATAGCAGAGGAACAAGTGCCCGGCAGACTTCGACTGAGCCAACAAATCGGGACTGACAAAGAAGGGAGGGGGGAGACAAAACGAGAAGTGGCTGGTACGCAATACCAAGTCTTGGGGGTGTAACGCAGATCGAGCTGGAGCCCATAGTAACGGTAGGCTGGCAGATGACCATCCGCCGCCTGTATTATTTTGGATAAATCGTTTAAATGACTGGAGGAAAAAACACAGAAGACACCCGGCCACTGTAACTATATTGTAAAGGCGTCGTTTACGTACAGAAGCATCTGCCTTTTCTTTTCAGGATTTTTTTTCCCTTTCTACCGTCTGCTAGAAACGATAACCTTTAAATTGTTCTCTCAAAGAGAGAGAGAGGGAGAGAGAAAAAAAAGTAGTGCCACAGTTGATAAGATTTATGTTGGCTTTTATTCACCATTCTGAATATTTCCTAAATCTTGGTTAAAAATACCCTCTGCTTATCTTTGATGCTTTTCATCAAGGAATCGTAAATTATAATGATAAACTTAAAAAAAGAAATAATAAAAGATACATCTCTATACCTAATGAGGGGGGGCGATGTATTCGGATTCCAAAGATCGCCAAGTGAACAGGTGCATCTGCCTTTACTATCAAGTTCATCGTGTGATAAATGCGCAGTGATATCTGATCTGTTTGTATGAGATGCCGCAGTGTAAAGAGGTCCAGTGATACGGCTCGAAATCTCACAGCTCGATCCACGTGCGATTACCAGGGAGAAAAGGAGACATACGTGGTTCGACTTAGCGCATGAACGCCCCTGGCTCAAGTAGTCACACTCCGGCTGCGCAGCTGATAACCAATCACTTCATGTCGGCGTCCGACTCTCTAAATAAAGATTTGGTGAGATGGAAGGGGTACGATTCAGGGCATCATTTAGCTTTTAATAATAATAATAATAATAATAATAATAATAATAATAATAAATACGGTGTGTTTTTGTTGTTGTCTCTTTGAAACTTTATTCTTTACGAAATAAAATCAAGAATTTGCCATTTTGGCGTAAAGTCAGGACGTTCACTTGCCCGGTGAAATACAGCTGGAGATTAAAAGTGGGGGGGGGTAGCTGGAATAAATACCTAAATCGGTTAATAATCAGACCTAGTGTATTACATAACATGGAGCACTTTCTCCTTAACTTTTCTATGCCACTAATTCGAATGAAATCGCAATGAATTTAAGCTTTTTTGCGTGTTTTTTAGCGTTTGCGGGCGACGCAGTAGCTCTCCTGTCAAGGAGTCCGTAAAGAAATTTGTCCTCCATAGTTTTGCAAGATGGTGGGCTGATCCCGATGTCCCTGCTAAAAAAACAAAACAAAATACGGTTGCCAAAGTATCGATACAAGAATATTTAATTTCTTTTTAATATATTTATATATGGTACTCTGTGATTAGTCTTTAGCATTACAGCCAAATTATAAATATAGAACTGTTTGGATATAGTACAAACTACTGCATTCGGGTATCAAACCTCGGACTTCTGCAAAGCGGAATCACAGCAACGTTGAGGCAAACAGTAGTTTAATTGTCCGTGATAACGTCTCCATAAAACATCTGGACCAAGACTGGGGCTTGCACCCTCTTTTGACGTGGTGACTTACTATCGCTGAGATTTTTTAAAAGTTATTTAGAATGTAAATATCTCAAAAGAAACCATGCAAAGTTATACTAGATCAAAACATGACTCTGTGAACAGCAGAACTTATTTTTAAGCAATATTAGGATTATACGAATATTATCTTTCGTAAAATCCTTGATGCTTTTTTGTCTTTTTTTTGTTTCCTTTTCGTAAATTAGCAAATGCGGCGTCACTCAGCTGACTTTTTCTAATTTTATACGAGTCGCGAGATATCGTGTTCCCGAGGAACCATCGGCTGTCTGGCAGGAAACAGAAAAGGTAACCGTATTTTTAAAGAGCCTCTTAGTGTGTGTGTGTTATTGTGGCAGAGCTCCTCGTCTTAAATCTCGGTTAAAATATTAGAACATTTACGATGCCTCGTCTCAAATTTTCGCATCGAACGGTTTTACTTTTCCGATCGTAACGAGGCGTGTGTTCGTGTTGTGTGGCTGGGTATGAATGATACGGGAAAGCGCTCGCGATTTCCGGCTTTGCAGATGAAACTCACGGGCACGCGGCCGCAAATGAGAGAGAGGGGAGGTATGGAGAGAGTTGGGGGGGGAGATATGACGTCAGTACAGACAGAGAGAGAGAGAGAGAGGTGGGGTGGGGGAATGCAGAGAGGGAGAGAGATAAAGAGAGATGGAGAGAGAGAGAGAGAGAGGTGGGGTGGGGGAATGGAGAGAGGGAGAGAGATAAAGAGAGATGGAGAGAGAGAGGTGGGGTGGGGGAATGGAGAGAGGAGATAAAGAGAGATGGAGAGAGAAAGGTGGGGTGGGGGAATGGAGAAAGATATATAAAGATTGATGGAGAGAGGAGAGAGAGAGAGGTAGGGTGGGGGAATGGAGAGAGAGAGAGAGATGGAGAGAGAGAGAGGTGGGGTGGGGGAATGGAGAGAGAGAGGAGAGAGAGAGAGAGAGAGAGAGAGGTGGTTTGGGAATGGAGAGACAGAGGTGGGTTGGGAATGGAGAGAAGGAGAGAGATAAAGAGAGATGGAGAAATAGAAAGAGATGGAGAATGAGGAAGAGAGAAAGCAGAAGAATCGGATAAGAAAGAACAGCAACATAATAATATTGTGAAAAAAATCTTTATAAATTTTGTGACGCAGAGATTTAAATCTTGTGTGAAAGAAGAATTTGCTAACTACTTCGAGTAAACAAAGACTTCCGCGTTTTTGGTAATTATTTCCATGTAAAAATCGTTAAAATGCTCGGAATATAATAAATAAAAATTCCCGCGGCATCTCGTCAGTTGCGGGAGTAAATCACCGTCAGGTATGTTATATTTAAAAAGACGTCACTAGAAATGTTACCTGTTGACTTTTTTTTAAAAAAATGTTTTGTAGAACATTCTATAACAGAAAATACCGAAATCCTTTCGTTGTTGTCTTCAGGTAAGTATGATTATCGGTGATTTACGCTAAGAAGGGAGGAATACCTGTATATCTGTATTACTTTGTACGTTTACCGCGCAAGATGTGATTTGACTTTTAAACATTTTACGACTTGCAGTAAGCAACAGGAGATCGTTTCTACAAAATATTCCCCATTTTCACGAAATGTTAGTATAATATTCTCGTTTATATTTTATCTTTAAAAGTTATTATCTACTTCAATTTCATATCTTTCATTACTCGTGCGATACAACAACCGAGGTGATCACGTGCCTCATCTTCATGTCTGTCGTCAGGAATGTAATTTAAAATCTAAAATAAGTTTTCCAGAGAGTTGCTCCCCCTGTTTCACCGAGAGACCTCGCAGACTTAGATACTGTTAACCCTTTTATGACTTCGAGCAAAACTTGGTTTTTTTTCAGCCATTACTATGCAGACTTAATATTTTAGTTTTAGTTGAGTTAATTAAAAATGTACGACAGTGGCCCTTCAACTAGTTGACAGGGCTGCTTATTATCAACATTAGGGATCTGTTCCACGTGACTGCATACGTTATGAATAATGGAAATGCAGTCTTAGCGCAGAAAAATCCCACCAACAGTGAACTCAGGCTACCATACTTGTCTTTGATATAATTTTCATTAAAACATCAACAACTTCCCAAATTGTTAAAATAATAACGCATTCCATTTGAATTTTAAAAATCTGTTCACGATCGTTTGCTTTATAAATATTCCACTCATATCATTATTAATAGCTACACTAAGTTACAGTCAAATATCTGTCAGGGAAGTTTCTGGTATCGACTGCTGTGATCCTTCACCTAAGAGAAGAGTCTTGACGATTTCCACACCGTTATATTTACTGGTCATTTTCACTATTATTGTAAATATTTATGAGATTTTTTTTTGTGTAACCAGTAGCCATCTTTAAAGAGATGAAATCAGTTCGCAAAAACTGTGAAAGAAAATTGTATTCAAATGATCAGTAGTTGCTAAAATTAGAAAGACAACATATCTTCATCAATTATTTACACTTTAAAAGAACGAATCTATGTAGACAAGAAGTAATCTGGCCAATTAATATATTGACTCATTTTTTTTACATGTTAACGGAGAACTCTTTTTCGAAACATGGGCTCAATTCGTGCGTAACATTTAAAAAATAAACTGCCTGTTTAATCGGAAACTGCAATTTTTTCAGATGATGCATATTCTCAGGATTCTAAAAAATACCTGAATAACTAAGAGTATAGAAGACAGTCTTGGTGATGCTCTATTCGCAGGGAAAGTTAAATTTACCTCACAAAATAAATAAAAATCTTTAAAACAAATGTTTGTAGATATATATAATGTAGTGAATGCATTTATTCTTCTTGTTAAAATGATTTTGGAATATTTATATGCGCGAAATAAAAGGAAATATGCATTGTATATAAAAAAGAATAGAAACCCTGACTCTCCTATAAGCCATTCCATTCAGATATTAGGCACATGACTGAAATTTATAAGGAAAGGTACACTCCAGAGGAAGCCTTAATATACAGCCAGCCAGCCAGCCAGCCTGGAGGCTTAGAGTGCTGATGGATTTTGGAAGGGAATGGATAGTTGGATTACGGAGGTTGACAGGATCCAAGCTGGATATCTATAGAGCACCAGATATTTCGCCATCAACTGTTAAAAGTAGAACCGTGCAGTTCGGGTCAAAAGAGACCAGAAGACAAACGTTCTTTTGTTGTGAAGAGAATGCAAACCCCGATAGTAGGCTGCAAATGTGGCAGAACATGTGCAGGTGTTTGCAGAGACTATCGAACCTTGGCTCCACGGCATGGCTACAATGGGAGAGCGGGCTGGATGACAAAAGCCACTTCTCGCCCCGAGAAATATCAAACGTCGACTGCAATTGGCAACGCAAATGCTACTTCGGTGTTTTATTTCCAAGCACCACCAATTTTTTTTTTTTGCAGTTCTCAGACATCTATTGTCTACAGAACAGGTGTGGCACCATCCAGCGCGTAAATCTTCAATGAACTATTTTTGAGTCACGACCAAATATAACGGTCAACTCTGTCATGATGTTTGGTGCCGCTTAGGCCAGTGGAGGATCACAGCTGCAGACCAGAACCTCTGCCCAATACACAGCCGTCATCCGACGAGATCTTGCGCCTGTCCGTGCCGGTCAACTCTCCAAAGGAAACGGTATTTTTTAAATGGAACTCGGCGTCTCGCCTAACACCGTGATTAGAGCGGCTTCCCTGAAAACACGTGGCTAATCGTCGACCGATCCATCGACAGCGTAATTTCCCCAGGACTTCCTATCACAGATTCTGTGCCAGGAATTGGTTGCCAATCTTGCAAATCATCGTTTCTGGTCCTAGCCACCAAATGCGTTAATGAGTTTCTGCGTTCTTGGGTAAAGTGTTGTTTACCGCAAAATAAGTTCTGGACAATAACATTTACCGTTTAAAAAAAAAAAACAGAAGAAGCAATATACCCGCATTTAGCTAAGTCCGCTTCCTTGGGAACTTTTCTTCGTTAGAAGGAAACCGGTTTCAGATTTTTTACATCCCTTTTTTGCTTTTTCTTCTTTCATTCGTTTTGATCCATCAAAGGTGTCAACATTGCTATTGTTCTTCATCTGTTGATGTTTCTTCCACAAACACAAAAACTTTATAACTGATACTAGAAATCTTTCATCTACGCTGTTAACATCCATCAAAGGTATCAACATTGCTATTGTTCTTCCACAAACACAATACCTTATAAATGATGCTGAAAATCTTTCATCTACGTTGTTAATTTTTTCACATGACGCTGCTCGAAATACTCTTCTGAATGCCTCATCAATTTGCTTTCTAAACAGAATTTCAAAATTAAGATAAGTGGGATTTCAGCCGTGCGAGATATCATCTTTCAGATTCCACCTTTCTTGTTTGTTTTTCTAGGTTTTCTTTTTTGTATAGTAAGACAAAATATTGTTTACATCTTACTGATGAGATTTAAAATATTTAACGAGGGCAGTTTTAAGTCTAAATACGTAAACTAATTAAATGGCATAAAGAACAAAGAAGGAAAAATATTTGAAAAATTTATTAGAAAAGTTATGTTATATTTCTAAATGATGCTTCTTCTTTTGTTGTTAAAACGTTACAGCAGATTTGATGTGGCATATATGACATTTGAGTGGTAGTTAGACGATTATTTCAAGCTTTCCCAGTTCGAATCCCGGTCAGGACAGGTTCGGTCTTCCTGGGACGGTTACTTCTCACTCCTCTTCATCAGCCGGCCGGCCACCTTGGTTTACTCCTTCGGGCTCTTTTGTTTCCTCTCACATCTAAATACTGGAGATTTTTTAGCAGGGATTTTCCTACAAAAGTCGGAAGTTTTCGGGTTCTTTGTCGCGCAGAATTCGCATCGCTTCTTGGAGGACCATGGCTGTCTCCGTCGTAGACATCGGCGCACGACACAACAATACAACAAAAACTACCGCCTACGCTACAAAAACTAACAATGTTGCACACATAAAACAGTTCTAGATGCTGACTGATGGCAATAGAAAAAATATTGTCAGGAAGTAGGTTCACTGCATAGTAGTATCATTGCTAATAGAGTGATATTTAAAGCTTCAAGTAACTCATAGTTGGAAAAACTTCCATCGCGACAGGGATCAAAGACATGGGCGAGGGATGAGTTTCTGAACTCGATGGCCTGGATTGGCAGTAAACAATGAATCGGGGGTTAGGGGGGAGAAGCATTAAAAAAGAAAATGTTTTTTTTTTCCTAGTTGGTAGAAATCTGAAAATATTTGTTTTGTTTTTTTTTTTAAATCAAATTAGCAGCCTTTTGTTTAAAGAAATTTAGAAACTTCCGAGGTACCGAAAACTGACGGAACCAAAAAGATGTTCGCTGTCAATTTCTGGCTATTCATAAAATTAGAAGAAGAAACTCATTGATATCTAGTTTATATAGCTGTTAAGTAACGCTGCTAGTTTCCTGTTTACTCTGTGGCGTTTTGACTTTAAAATCGAATTGAACTTAAATATTGCACCAGCGCGGATAACCATTTAATTCATTTTTTAGCAGAACGATTAACATGTATCTCACGGGAACATGGCATCGGCTTTGTCGGGCCCAGATTAAGCTAACCTGTATCTCACGGGAACATGGCGTCGGCTTTGTCGGGCCCAGATTAAGCTAACCTGTATCCCACGGGAACATGGCGTCGGCTTTGTCGGGCCCAGATTAAGTTAACCTGTATCCCACGGGAACATGGCGTCGGCTTTGTCGGGCCCAGATTAAGTTAACCTGTATCTCACGGGAACATGGCGTCGGCTTTGTCGGGCCCAGATTAAGCGATCGTAGGCGTTACAAACTTTTTAGAGGTTTATATAGCAAAAGAAAAGGGGGAAGTTAAAAGTTTTTTTTTTTTTTTACAGTTTGAAAGCGAGGAAGTTTAACATTAAAAACAAAAGATTTTTTAAAAAAAAGAAAAAAAAGCAGATTTCTCTCGGAGAAGAATAAAAAAAAACAATTTTATTATTAACAGCCAGTTTTTCCAGAATTGATCTTCAAGATTCTGATGTTCGTTTGCCGTGGCATTGCGCTGTGAGTATCTAAATCAGGTAAACAGCGCGTCTTTATTTCCTTTTCAAAAACAAAAATTAAAATAAAAACAGACCCCCCCTATCCCCCCCCCTCCGGTTGGATTTAATAAAAATGAAAAACGGCCTAAGTTTCCTTACCCCTTATAGCGTCTTAAGGACACACAGAGAGAAAACTCTGCTCTGGAGGGTTCAGCCTGGATAAACCTACCTCTCCTGAGCGTATTAGATTACGAAGGCGTTGGGTAGCCCGCTGCTCTCGCTAGGATGAGGTACACTAACACTAAAAAATAATACAGGTCGAAATAAGACCTCACTTATAAACAGCTGTGGCGGCCGGTCGTGGAACCGACCCAGCTCCCACCACACACCTGCAACTTCACACACAAGCCCCAAAAATTGCACTACACACCCCCCAAAAAGTAGTTAATATTCCTTTATGCGCCTCCGTCGCCGCCACACTACATTTACCATATAAACAAGTTCACCTTACACGATTATGACGCCTATTATTATTATTATTATTATTATTATTATTATTATTATTATTATTATTTAGGGGATTTTTTTCTTTGTTAACCTGTAGCATTTGCGATTCCAGGTACCCTTCTAGCGGCTGGTCTTAGTGTTTTTTGGAACGACGTTTAAAATTTCCCAGAATTCACTCCGCCACTGAGGGGGATGAAGATGAGGGAGCTAGCAACGGCGTCGGTTGGTGCTTGTCAGTAAGCACTGAAACCGTGAGAGAGGGGCCACTTGGATCGCCGCCATCCCACCAACAACACGACCCTCTTTCCTAAAATAAGTGAAGCTGTTTTGATGCTTTTACAATTTCCGCTTACTCGCTCATCTGAGTTTGTTTCCTTTACTGTATAAACAGACTGAAGTGTTTATGTGAGTGGAAAGCGTAACGTTTACGTTCGGCAGGTGCCCCTGCGCGCGGCCATCTCCCGAGAACACGAACCAACAGGAACAACTTCCCTCCAAGGCAATGGACGGATAAGAAAACCGACGAAGCCACTCATTACGACTGGGCAGGCGATTTTACATCGTATGTAAAAACATTAAAAACTCTCCAACCTGAAAGAGAGACTCAAATGTGTCGATGAACCGACAATTTGCTCAATAACACAAATTTATTTTTGTGTAATTATTCACCTAATAATTTTTTTTTTCTTTTTGAAAAACTGTTATATAGATTTAAGACTTTTGATATTTTTAACGCCTCGACCGAGACAACATCGTAGTTATTCCAAGCCTGGTGCGCGCCCTGATTGTACAAGACAGTGCACGCCGTTGGCTCTATAGCGTCAATGCTATTTTTATATGTATTTTATCATTTGTGATTGCTAATTGTAACGTTGAAAACGGATTATAAATAATAGATATACCACAAACAATAGTTTGATTGAACACACGGTGAACAAAAGGTACTCAAATACCTAAGGAAATCCTGGTTTTAGACAGAGGTGGGACATGAAATACGTCTAAAGTGTACGCCATCTAATGGCTCTATGTAAAACATCCACAAGAGGAAAGAAAGGTAGAGCTGATGATTTGTGATGTAAAAGCTATAAACATATGATTTCATTATCGTTTATTTACTCTCCAACTTGAAAACCAAAGCAGTGTTTATGTGATGCAGTTAGTAATAGATGTGATGAACAAATGTAATATTTTGCAGCATCGAAGCCAACTTCGCGCAGAACCCTCGTAAACTTCAGAAGAGGTAAAGCTGTAGTTAATAAGCATGTAAGTGGTTTCCAGAAATGTAACTCGAGATGGCAAGCAGACGCATGGAATAAACAGTACAGGATGTCAATATAAAAATTACTACACAGGCAGTCAAATATCTGCATGAAACAGAAGCCGTTATTAGTATCTAAACGGTGGGATAAAAACTATACTATAATGGATTGTATTAAAAAGCAACTAGAACGAAGCCATTCATCATTAACTAGAATACAGTAAACTGACTACATACTGCAGGAGTTCAGCTCTCCCCATTGTCAGAGTGTTTTAAAGATATTATCGTGGCTAAGTGTAGGTGGCGTTATATGAACATAAATATGAATATTTTTCATGTTAAACTGGTTGAATATTTGTTTGTCAACGATTTTTTATGCTGAAATAAACAATACACATCTAACATAAGAACGCAGAGGTAATCGCAGGACTTCTTTCACAGTTACAATTTTCCTGCATAAACACATCAGCCGACCCGACTTCACCCCCTAGCAACCAACTTTTTCAAACGATTTATTTTCCTGAGATAATTAAATACTTTTTGGATCCATCGCACCTACTGCCTTTACCACACCTATACATGTACTTTGAAAATGATCTTAACTTTGAAGATAACTGCTTACAATGTATTTTAAAGTTATTTTAAATTCGTAATCGAACTAACAGGGTCATAAGGATGCCCGACCTCAAGTTTCCCCGAAAGAGGTAAATTCTCACTCCCTGTCCGCCGGTTAAAGCACATCTTCCACTTAGCTGATCAGTTTGCCACACGACTTAAGTATGGCTATAAAATGTTTTACTTTAAGCCAGTTAATGGACAGTATCATTTGCTTTTGTCCATCAGAAAATTCCATTGAAGCGAAGAAAATACCAAAATCCATTTCATTTACATAGATAAAATAGAGTGGTTTAAGTGCCAAACCTTACAGTGCCCTTTATCCTAGAATGTAGTACCGGGCTGACGCCAATCATTTAAATAATCGGTAATCCACAACAAACGATTTCCAATTATACGATAACTTTTGCGTTTTTCCAGAAAATGGTTATGTGAAGCTTTATCAGAACGCTTGCTGAAAATCAAGATATCAAAGATCCATACCGCCACCTTTGCGTAAGTGTGACATCCTCAAGGAGTTATTAACGTACAATTTTCGCGATCGAACTCGATGCTGACCGTTCTACAACTCAATTACTTTTACTGATTGAAGTCAAAGGATTTGCCTCCGAATAGGACCTATCGGCCCAACTCTCTTATGTCTTCTACTTATACCCAGCGAATGATGAAGCGAAAACACCGCCCGCTGGCTCGCTGCTACTCTGGTTTCAAGAATAATTCCATTCCCTGTAAAAAAAAAAAATTAAAAAATAGGCAGACGAGCGGAGACGTTAAAGTTTCAGCTGTTTGAATCACGAAAGCTGAAATAACGATGCACGGAAGAATGGGAAGAAAACTCGGGTTTTGTGAGTTCGGAAGCCGGGGTAATGACGGGAAGGGTTAACGGCGGGATTCCAATGCTAGGGGTAAAATTCTTGTACCGTCGCAAGATCCGATACAGAGCGAAACTGTTTTAACGAGGCGCGTAGGGCAGGAATGGCAGGCACGTGTTGGCAGCGGCCATAACTATGGACCCGTTAATAAAACATTTCATATTTCTCACATAAAGCATCTGTTGGTGCGTGCGTACCACTGCGTGAAGGACGCAGGTGAGAACGCTGGCAGGCACCGTCTCGGATACCTTAAGGGAAAGACTGCAGACATTTAGGGAAAGAAGCGAGACTTCGATTTTCGGGATGAACCTCTATAATAAAAGAAAAGGGAGCATGTTGATCTTTAATGTCACCCATAGACGAAATATTTACCGACTGATTTACTGCGCAGATTTAAAAAGCAGCGCCGCCATATCCCCCCTTCCAAGTTATTATTTCCGTATTATTCTTGGCCATCAATCGGTGATTTACGACGCCACCTGGTTATTAGTTGTAGCATCCCATAATCCACCGCGAGCTACCTTTATGTTGTTGTCCTTTAAAATATTTCGACGCTTTTGATGACCGCTCTCCGCCAACCTTTCTCCCTCTGTCGGGAAATTATGACGTGAGCGTTTCCGGCAATCAGTCTGCCACGATTTCAATAGGCTAATCATGAAAACCGAAACTGCGTCGTCGGGAACAGGCCGCGACTGCCAGCTGACCGCAAGCACGTGTTAAACACCGCCTAGCGACAGAACGGTGCTCTTCCTCACCTGCCGGCATCTTGTCGCTGACGTCCTTAAACCGAGGCTGCACCAGCCACTTCCTTATTTGTTCTGAACACCGTCCGCAAACGCCCGGAGAAGAAGATAAGGGTCGTGTTGTGGACGAGTCTGTACCACGGTAATTTCAAACGCGATTCCCCTCGCCCCCTCCCGCGGTGTCGCCAGCCATCAAGGGCGATTACGTCGCTTTCTATCAGTAAGAAGAGACCACTCTGTAAATGCGAGCGCAAAGACTTCGCAGCCTCGTTTCAGCGGTAGTTTAGGAAACGCATACCGGCTGATGCGCAAGCCGGGGCCGGAACGATTACTGACCCCGAGACTCGTTCCTGCCTCCTTATCTCCGCGATGCTTTATGTGGCATCGCCTGTAACCTCCCCCTTCTTATTGATATTTTAATTTTATTTTAATATTTTCGTTATTTCGAATCCCCCCCCCACGAGATACTTACACGGGAATTCTCCGCTTTCTTGGACATCCACGTTTGGCGTTGTTTCTGCAGACCGACTGGTCTCTGTGAAAAAGAGGCTCGACTCGCATTCCTTTCTATTTTCCAGAGGACTGCTACTTCCTTCCAGTGGAAGTCTGCTGGCTGCCGATGTCTAATTAAGAACCCTACAACCTGAATTTAAAAATAGATTAATTATGCAGTTTTACCCTTATCTGCAGTTCTCGCTCACTGCCAAATAAACTGAAAGAGGGTGGGAGGGACATAAATTTGTTTAATCTGCTAAGTTATCGCCATTTGACTGAAAATACCAGATAAGAGAGATGCTTAGCATATTTCACGTATTCAGACCTTCTCGCGCTGTGGGAGCAGTGCTGCTTAGTGTCTCTCCGAGTTATCTCCCATGCCAGTCATAATGCAGGGATGATAACTCTCGATGAGCTTGGGTTCTTTTCGAAGTTCGTAAAATAGGTAAGTAGCGTTAACAAATTAGGCAATGATTTCGTGATTGAATTTTTTTTCTTCAGAAAAAGGAAAAAACAAATGAATGATGCACGTGCAATACTATATATATGTTTTCTTAAAAATTTAATTTGGACATAAATCGTAAGCTGTTTCTTCTCTAAGTAACACGACCCCATCTGCTTACCTCTAAAAGCCAGACCACTAAAACAGGTAGAAAACCAGATTAAGGAATCGAAAATTGATTTAACTGACGTTTATACGTGCACTTATCGAAAACAACGTTTCCATTGTTTTACATATTCGATTTTATTAATTGAGAAGCTGGAATATGAAAAGGTTGTTGACGGGAAAATTTACACTCAGTTTTTGTTTAAGTCGAAAATGTTTTGGTTAGGCGAAAATGTCGGCATAGTCATGCTGCATTTTATATTTCGATATCAAAACTCCAACTCTCTGTTAGCAGGAAGGAATTTAACAACTCCTGTAATCCACACATGGTCAGCGGGCAGTTCTAGTATTAATTATCTCAAGGTTAGAAACAAGAACGCCATGCAGATAACATCTTGCACAACTATGACGTAACAAAGTCGTTTTTGACTTTAATGACAAAAGAATCATGGCGTCCTTTCTACGTGCTTGAAAAATATCAAAATTTTAAATCCAGAGGAAATAGCTTTAGGTAATGGCACAAACAAGACGTTTTTTTTTATGAACTATGTGTTCAGTTGTGAAATTAATTAAAACTCTTGTATTAACATTGACAATAAATCCATAATATAG
This sequence comes from Nautilus pompilius, assembly GCA_018389105.1. Classification (NCBI taxonomy): domain Eukaryota; kingdom Metazoa; phylum Mollusca; class Cephalopoda; order Nautilida; family Nautilidae; genus Nautilus; species Nautilus pompilius. The sequence goes on along the minus strand of JACATO010000924.1, from coordinate 57,332 downwards.
TGTTAATCAAATGGTTAATTAATTGAAATTGTCACTAATTGGAAAATGATCCAGATAATGATTGTAAAGATTAAATTTTAATGACATAAATTTAGTAAAATATCATTTGTGAAATTTAATGCTAAATATATAGGTGGCGAGAGATGCTTGGCTACCGATATTTTATAACATTTGAAACGGCCTTTTATTCTCTGTTGTAAAAAGTTTGAGAATAAATTCTCAAAATTTTAGTTTTTTTTGCATACATCGTCCGCGCCAAAATTTTTGATATTACTTAAAATAATAGTCAGCATTCAGTAAAAAGGAAGTTCATCTCTTTACAAAATCCTCTCATAAATTATAGTTCTGGATCCAATGACCATAAACATTCCAACCGTCTGCCAACAGTTTTACCGCATTTCAGCGGCGGGTGTACTGAAAGGGTTTTGCTGTCTCGTCACCAGACATTGACACACTTCAGATGCCAGTCAGTATCATCTAAACGTAATTTTGATGTACATTTGGTCTTTACTTATCTTTACTGTCAGTAAATGCGAGATTTCGCACTACGTGATTTACCAGTCCTTCTAGTATACTCGGGCACTAAAAGGCAACGGGGGGGGGTGGGGAATTGTTTTAAAAAAATAATAAATGAAGCCATTTTTAAAGTGGTTTACATGCGAGTTTTACAATAATAATAATAATAATAATAATAATAATAATAATAATAATAATAATAATAATAATAATAATAATAATAATAATAATATCAAGTTTGTTCATATGTGGGTAAAACTAAAATAGAATTTCTGTCTGTTAAGAGTTTTTTTTTTTTTGCAATTTTAAAGTTAGTTTTATTGTTAATAATTTAAAATATATTGCTTATTTTTCACACAGTTTACAGATGTCGTGGAAATACTAGAGACTGACATTGGAAGAAAAGCTGAGAATGGTCCCCCCCCAATACCATCACGGCGACGATATTTCGGCCGAGTTTCATTTGAACAACGCTTGCAGAGCCTACGTCTAAACTGCGTGTACGTGATCTCGTCAATAATAAAAATAGAAATAAACGACTGTTAACAGAAAGAAAAAAAAAAAAGTGTCATAAATTCTCTTATTCTTTTTGTAGAGCGGCACATCGGCGCCACGAGAAGCATTCCTGCATGCGAGACATCTAGCAGACAAGTGGCGCCATCTCGCCGCGTCGGAAGACAACATAATGCATGTACTCCCAGCATCTGTTCCCAAAAGTGAATAATTTTAAACAAATGTAATATTATTTAGATGATAAAGTTAATGTAAAAAAAAAAAAAAGAAGTTCGATCTCTCGAGAGTTTCTGGATGGAAAAACAAAATCATTGATAAAATCTTCAGTTTTCTTTTAACCTTATATTTTATTTTTTCTTTAAAAAGTAATAAATTTTAAATAATGAATCGTGGCGCATCAGTAATGAAAAAAAAACAACAATAAAACGCTGATATTAAAGACACAGTGGTTACTTGTTACAGAAGTGAAGACTCAAAAGCACATGAGGTCCATTTTTGGCGTTAAATTAGGAATTACTATTGCTTGTGACAACTAGCCCCGGTCTTTCCCACTGTATACTTTGCTTTCCAAGACAGGGGTCTTATTAATTTAAAACGTGTAATAATTAAGAATTTAAAGTAGTCACATGTTTCCAGCTGCAGCGAAAGATATATTTCCCTTTTTCTTGTTTCTTGGATGATGAAGCAATAGTTTCTCTGAAAGGATGATGCCAAATTAATGCTGTCCCATTTCGGAAAAGAAAAAAATAACCATTCTCATTTTTTTCTCCTTTTTTAGAAAATCCTAATTAATATATAATTAGTGTGTCCATAGCGGCGGCGTTGGACACAAAGACAGAAAGAGATGTTAGAATTGTATTTAACTTAAGCAGATTTATCGTCACTATCTGTGCTCTCCAGTTGACGTAATTTCCACCCATTGGGGGGTATAAATTACATCGTATCTCAATTAAAGACCGTGTTTGCCCGTCTGAGTCAGGACGTGTACATCTAAACTGAAGTACTTGCGTTTTTTTTTTTTTTATGGCACAATCCCGTAAACTTCACAACTTGACAGATCCGTTGAAGGCACGCAACGAGGCCATGGACGCTTGAAAAGTAAATAATGGGAATGGGACAAATAAAATGCGTATAGATCAAATAACCATGGTTAAATTTACGTTTTTGCTTTATTTATCTATTGCTTTAAATTGGCTCTTAGATTGAATGTTTGTACAACACTAGGTCTCAAGAACGTGGTAAATGAATCTCCACGTGATCGTTTTGTGTATACTTCTTTTATATTTTAGTACATGGGAATTAACTCGGGCGATCAAGCTGCACGTGATACGTGACGTTTTTGGATATGGTTGTCATGGATGTGCCGTGGTCAGGGAAGTCCAAAGTTTTTCTTATAAAAGAACGTCAAGAAATTTTGCAAATGATGTTGGGTATATTTTTAGTATAGAGAAGCGAATTGTGCTTCTGACAGTATAAATGTGTGCAGGTACTTTTGGGTTAGGAAGTGGCCCATGTTAGTAAAACTTGTTTCAGTTTATCGATCAGCCTGATTTATACGTTACTTGGTTGCTTCTGCAATTTGAAACTGTGTTTCACTGTTTCCTTAGTTTTCTGTCGATAGTTTGATCACGGTGGTTAACTGCGGACATAGGGGAGACTGGTCAAAAGGTCAAAACTGTTCTGAACACGTTATCGGTAGTTTCATTTCCGGGTATGTTCACGTGACTTTGGAAACAAATGCAAGTCATTTCCTTGTCCGTAATAAGTTGAAAGTGAATCGAATTGCTCAAGTGGTAATGGTACCTTGTTGGTAGGTGCAACTTGCAGTGATGGTTTTGAGTCTGTGAGTATTACTGTCTTTAGTGGACGGACCCTTAGAATAGCGATTATTTCAGCTTCCACAACAAATCCACGCAATGTCAATTTTTTTAGTGATTCATTGGATTCAAAGACATTTTGTCCAGTGCTGATTAAAGGGTTAAAACTAGTCTCATTAGCGAACGACTATCTGCTTAAAATACTTCATTTGTTTCTTTGTTTGTACACATTGCAAGCTCTGCTATCGGAATGCTAGCAGACCGTATCACTGATTCTTGAGATTCAGTGTTGATAATTTGCACTCATGAAAAGCCGTCTCTCATTTGAAGAAAGTCAGACAAGAGACGGAAGCCAAGGCAGCCTTCTTATACAAAGTCAAATGCCCTTTTAATTTCGAGAAGTATTACAACTATGAACTTCTTTTCTTCACACACTTTGCGGTTATCTCCTCTACTTAGGTGTTTAGGGATCGAATGTACCAATGATCTGAATTTGCATTGCTGATCGCGAGATACTTTCTTCTTTGGGTGTCTTTTTTTAAAGCGCATCTGAGCTGATATCGGCACTCTCATCCTGTTTGGCATTTCAGGTGTGGTTCGATAGGTGTCACACGTTACTGGTGATCGAACAACGAGCTATCTTCGATCATACCTGCTACTTTCTGAACTGTCCAGATTTACACCAGATAAATTTAACATTGAAATCTCAACATATAAGAATATGTGTACGTATGCATTGGCATCTGCTGCAATCTCTGTGTAACTATTCCAAAAGCACAGTCTGAGGTCACGTAAAGTGTATCGCGCTCGCTAAGTACATTTGCACATCCGTAATATCTCAGAAAGCCGAAATGTTTTTTTTTTCTATTTTTGATACGCCATTAATTCCTTTTTATAAGATAGCGCAAAGACTTCCATAAGAGATAATACTGCAGTACGTAGTGTCCAACCATTTAGTTTGTTTGTTTTTTTCCCGCTTTATCCTGCCATAGAATCCTGATCTCACATTTGTACGTAGATAATTTTAACATTGGAGTTCATCAAGATTCTTTGTTTATACAGTTAGTTCTTCGTTGATTGCACGTTCTACTGAAACATCTTCACTTCGCTCTGGTTAAATCGACACGGTTAGAATTGGTTTCCGTTTGATCTGCTGTTTCTTGGCTTTTTCACTGCTATATTTTTGTAGCTATATTAACAGCCTTGTAAGTTGATTTATTTGCATATCTCTCTCTCTCTACTGAAGTCATCCTCTTTCTCTCTGTACTAACGTCATCTCTCTCTCTCTCTCTAGTACTGACGTCATCCTCTCTCTCTGTACTAACGTCATCTCTCTCTCTCCATCTCTCTAGTACTGACGTCATCTCTCTATATATACCGACGTAATCTCTCTCTCTCTCTCTCTCTACTGACGTCATCCTCTTTCTCTCTGTACTAACGTCATCTCTCTCTCTCTCTCCATCTCTTCTCTCTCTCTCTAGTACTGACGTCATCCTCTCTCTCTCTGTACTAACGTCATCTCTCTCTCTCTCTCTCTCTCTCTCTCTCTCTCTCTCTCCTCTCTCTCTCTCTCTCCCCATCTCTCTCTCTGCAGAATTATCATTTGAGAAGAAGACATGTTTTAGCTTGGATACTTGTTTTAATTAGACATAAAAAGCCGATTCTTCTGATTTTTGTTGGTGCTCAGGTGTCGAGTTGCCTTTGAAGAAAACTTAGAAGTCGTATAAAACTTGTAAGTACCTAACAGATTTCTTCTTCTTCTTCTTCTTTTCGATTCGGAAAGTTCCAGTTGTGACGCACTGACTCTCACTGAAGAAACGAAAAGCTATTTCCGGATAGCCAAGGGTAATCTTTCCAGAAGATGCAAAGAAGCTTCGTGACTTGTTCCCTGCTGTGAGTGGAAACATTAAGGGCTGGGATTAAATTCTCGACACCGGGATCTCCGTTCATTCGGTGTATATTTGTCAGCCACACACCAACGTTTCCATTTCATCACTTCAACAACGCATCTCGTAGAACCCTCTTGAGCACGTCTGCTCGCTTGCTTAACGGAACTCCGAGGTTCAGAATATCTTCCAGTTTTATTGTCTTCCCCAGAGACGGCAATTCAGCCTTAGTGATTTTATTGTTGGTTTATTGTTTATGAAAAGCACTCCATCAGTTCTGGGAACGGAGTAGCTACTCCAACGAACCTTGTCTGCGTGTGGAAAGATATTCTGGAAATTTTTGGAGATAGCTTTCATCACCCCCTTTTTTATGTAAATTTGTATGTTTTTCACTAATTCAGTGACTCAAAGCATATTTTAATTTATTATCGCGTATCATGTAAAGCTCATCTCTGATAAATAAATACCAGTTAATAGCGTGCAAAGAAAAACTTTATTTATTGTGTGGACGTAAGATGTTTGTCAATGCTGATTTTTGTTGCCTTTCGATGATTTACTGATATTGTTAAGCCAAATCACATAATGGCAATTTTAGCAGAAATACTTATCTTCTTAGTGAACCCACAATTCATCCATCATTTTCTCCGTCGTAAGGCAAGGCGTGAGATATTGACAGTGGACCACACAAGAACAGCAGCAAATAAAAAAAAACACTCTGTATCTTAATTGTTCCGTTTACTAGCAGAACATCTGCAACCCTGAAAGAATTATCAGACAGTAAAGCGTCTTAAAACCCTTTCGTTTTCCCGTTAGTGTCGGCACGATTCTAATAAGCGGGTTATATAGCAAAGTTGACTTCAGCTCTCGTTTAACTTACATACATTTCAAATTTTAAAATGGTTTTTATTTTGTTGTTGTTGGTATTTAGTGTGGCTATTATAAGCTAAAATCAAACTGCGATGTCATGCCGAGGGAAACAGTTTAATTCGCTCAAACTGACACCCGACACGGGATAATAGATTAACCACATCACTGCTTAATGTTGTCCTTAAGACTTTCAGGGTAGAATCATTTCGGTTGTGTGTTTTTATTTTAATTCAGACAGGGAGAGAAAAAAAGAAGATTAGGTAAAAAACCTCACGCTGAAATGTTTCGGCAATTAACATCACCCCGGGGACAGTTCCCATGCTATTTTGCTTTAGAAGTAGGCACTAATCTTCCCCCGATTGCCAGTCAGAGCTCGGGAGTGGATCAAACGGGGACACAGTTTAAGCGTTGTGTTAGCAAAAATAACGATCGTTCAAAGAAACATCGAATAATGATCAGGCATAATTCACCGGATAACTCGAAACGATTACTTCTATAGCTTACCTAAAGCCATGGCAAAAAAAGTTTTCACCGCCATGGAAATTTAACAAAATCTTTCTTAAAATCGGGCTCTTATAGCTTGACATCCATGTCTGTTATTAGATTCTTAAATCAAATTTATCATCATGATTTATATGTAGATCTTTCAGGAAATATGTATGTGAGATTTCAAATTGTCACGTTTTTTTCTTCAGTTTTTGATCATTCTCCAAAAAAAAACAACCTGGTAAGCACTTTCGAATGCGGATATATGGAACTTTAATTTCAGAGCTCTCTTGTCACGGAGACTACAAACTACTTCGTGTCTTCATTGCTGCGTTAGATCCTAGTATCATACCTTTTTTTTTGCTTTCATTTTAAAAACAAAAAAAATCTATCACCTCGATTACATAAGAATATTCGAATATTTGTCACTGTTGATCATTTTTGGTTAGTAATTTTAGCAATGTAGCCGAATACTATATATACAGGGTGTTCGAAAAGTCACTGTGCACTTATATATTTATTAACAGACATGTTTCAATATAGAATACAGGAGGTAAATATGAATGATAATTATAAACAATGTTGAAAGTGACCCCCGTTAGCATCAATACAGGTTATTCAGTTGTTAAAACCATATTGGGATCAAAATCTGAAATATAAAAAAAATATGATTAGAAAAGTTCACAGTGACTTTCCGAACACCCTGTATTAAATCATGAACTTGCAAGTTTCCGAGATAATCGACACAATTTAGGGTTTTTGCTTTCTTTCTTTTCAACAGTTTCCCGAATATTTGCTTATCCGATTTAAGACCCGTTCTTTTACTCCTCCTCACAGGTGTTAATCAGCAAGTGCGAGCTCAAAGACGTATGATATCTTAGATCACGTGATGCAGATTTTTCTCTATCAGTGCCGACGACAACGACAAGCGGTAGATATCATGTTCGCGGTATCTAAAAAGAGTCAGGAAAAGGTGACGGGATATTTAGTTTTACGATTAGTTTGGAATTATGCGGAAGCCAGCTTACTCGCGGGTCTAAAAAAGGGATTTTTTTTTTTTTTTTTAAAAAGAAACGAATAGAAATATGTTAAGCTGGGTTTATCGGCTTACGTAGTGCTGACAAATGCTTTGCTAATTTGGATAAAAACAAAAACAAAATAGGTTGCCGGTGGGAGGATTATGATTTGTGATATAAATACTTAAGATTCTAAATTTTTTTTTTTCCATACGCCATTTTTAAAATTCGGTTTTTTCCGGTTGAGCAGTTGGCTCTGCCCAGCGTGGTGGGAGCCCAAGGGGACCAATTCCAAACATGACCACCGCCCAGTCCGTCTTTGGACAAGGTAAGGAAAAACAGCCAAACTTTTCTTGCCGTCAAGCAACATCCAGACACCTGAATTAAGTTCACTCCGCCTCCCCCAAAATTATGATCGATATCGTAGTAGCACCACCAGTAAGAATCCGTACCTACCAAAGGTAAAAGTTGTTTTTTTTGTTGTTGTTGTTGCCAGCTTATCTTGTTCAAGCGGATGAAGTCAAAAACAAAAGTAAGGTTTATTAGATCTGGATCAAAGTTGATCGCATGCATTTCCGTTTGACGTTAGACGAGGACGTAAGCATTCCGAGAGATTGATCAGCTGGCGCTTTCTCTCTTAACGGCGCCAGTTATCACCGTTCCTCATTAATGGCCTCTTCCTTTATGCTTTTTATAGCAGCTTCCGACCTTCCCCCTGCCAGTTCAGCTTTAGACGTTGGTTGGGTCCCTCCGCCCCGATTCTCATTATGAGTGACGGATAATCTGCCAATTTATCATGTTGCGTCTGTAATTCGACACCGGGAACCACGTTCTCGGCTAGCAGAGTTGTTCTGGCGATAAGACGTCGGTCATTAAAAGGGAGCCGACAAAACAGCTGGCGTAAACCTACGGAATTGCGTAGGGCTGAGAAAAGCTCGCATGCTAAAGTAATTCACGAATTTAAAAGAGACTGAAGAAAATCTAACTGTAATTTGTTCGTGCTTTATCCTGTTCTCGTGTTTTATTTGACATTTATTTCGGACTAATAGTATTACATGAAATACGAAAACAGGTGGGATACTGGGATTTAAAATAGGTCTTTCATAGGATTTAACTTGGCGCTGGTAATCTCCTCTCTCCTCTAAATTACCACGTGGTGTGCAGTACAAAGTTCCAAATTGTCCATCCAATCATTCATGGGATTTAACTTGGCGTTGATAATCTCCTCTCTCCTCTAAATTACCACGTGGTGTGCAGTACAAAGTTCCAAGTTGTCCATCCAATCATTCATAAGATTTAACTTGGAGTTGATAATCTCCTCTTTCCTCTAAATTACCACGTGGTGTGCAGTACAAAGTTCCAAATTGTCCATCCAATCATTCATAGGATTTAACTTGGAGTTGATAATCTCCTCTTTCCTTTAAATTACCACGTGGTGTGCAGTACAAAGTTCCAAATTGTCCATCCAATCATTCATAGGATTTAACTTGGAGTTGATAATCTTCTCTCTCCTCTAAATTACCACGTGGTGTGCAGTACAAAGTTCCAAATTGTCCATCCAATCAATCTTAATTATACTTTTGTCGCTAAGTATTCCTAGAGATGGTTTATTGACAGTCTTCGTACGATTATTCCGGAAACAAATAGCGCTTGGTAAACTGGGCTCGTGCTATTGTTTCTGCAGTAAGAGATATCGCCATTAGAAAATATTATCTAATTGTCCACGTTTCAGATTTTTTCAGCAAAAACGATAAATTATCGTTTTGGTAAATGATGCTATACTGGTCACAGCTGATCGAGGACACAACCTGATGCCACGTTATTTATCTACAGCGTTTTATCGATTTCTCTAACATATACTTATACATTAGTTGCGTCTACTATTTTCGTATTTACGGACTCGATAATAAAGAGTAAATTTTACCTCTATGCCATTGACAAATTAAAGCGACGCTTCTGTCTCTTGCGGTACCACAAAGCAGAAAAGCATTCTGGCCTCAACAAAGTCACGTATAAATGCAGTGTACTAATTTCTGGTCGCTTATCAAAATATATACTCTTAATGTCCAAAATTACTGGATGACCTCGAGTGTTTAAACAAAAGAATAGCTCTTTCTTGTATATTACAATATAGGCATGTGCTTTAACGTATTAAAACTGGTCAACTACTGTTTTTATATTCACAGTGTTCTGTACTGACTATCCTTAGTAAAGCAAGATGCGGTTATAAGGAAATAAAATTGTAAAGGTTTACAAAAGGGAGTTTTTCAATGTTTTGGGGGGGGCTAAAGAATACTGCTTTAACTGAAGAAATGATGAATCGGAAACGAAACAGCTATTTAAGCATTAAATTAGGCATAGTTTAAATGCACTCAAACATTTAAAATAAGAAGTATTTCGGATAATGCAATAATGCTGGACTCAGCAGTATTCACAAGAGTCTTGAACTGCTTGCCAGTGCAATAGTTACCAACTTAGGCGAGGCGAAATCTTGTATTCAGCGATTCAGTAAAGACAAGCAACTTGTTCTTCATTTACATGACGTTTGTCCCTATTTATTCAAAGGGGAGAGACTTTACAGGTAGATTACTTACGTGGTAAAGAAGTGTATATTTCAGCGTATAAAGCCTTAGTTTATTTCCTTCGTCCGCAGTTCTGCTACCAGCGAAACATTTATTAAAGTAAGGCCTCGCAGATAGTACAGAAAGTCCAAACGTTACTCGGCACCTGTAAACCCAGAGCAGTCGGACAAAAACCATAAATTTGCGCAGTTTAATTTTTTTGTGGTTACGTTGGCAAAATAGTTACTGATGCCTGTTTAAACTGGTTTGGTTTAATTCAAAGGATTGTCGAGATGTACCCTAAACTCTGAAACACTGTTATTAAAACCAAGTGCGCGGCAGAAGAAAAAAAAAAAAAACAGATAGACAACCAATTTTACAAGAAATTATAAAACATTACACACTAATAAAGTCAGTAAAAATAAAACTAAATAAAGTAGATTTTAAATATTTGTCTGCCATGGCGCTGGGTAAAAGGTATCACGTGTTACATAGGACAGACTCTATCATATCCATCTGTGGCGTCCATATTGTGCAGTTAAGCGATCTTCACATCTAGTCGAGAAAATCCGTTAAGCTTTCATAAATGCACGCATTAGACAATCTATTTTGAGGGTATTGGTATTTAATCTTACAAGTTGCAAGATAAATACTGGAGACAGACATTGAAATAAAATCCGGACGATGACATTTCAGATGAACGACCTGGTAAAATCGACGTCAGTTCCTCTAAATTAGCCATAAGTTGTGTCGGCCGCCTTGGAGAGGGTTCAGCGTAGTTTCTTGATTTGACTTAATATTTTCTAAAGTAAAAATTGTACGGGGGGAAATAATTATTCATAAATTAACTCGCCTCAGAATCTCGTGACGTTGTTTGTTTAGAGGAAACTCCGCGTTTGGCATTCGCACCGAGGCTCTGTTCAAGGACTCGGTTGATTGAGAAGTCGGCAACTCATAGCGGAATCGCTACGGCGGGACCATGTGATCGATGTGGGATTCGCCAAGCTCTAACGTTATCGCGCACTGTCGATTTGACCTGTTGTGGTAGCTGGCTAGCTGCCGGATTTTTTAAAAAAAAATATATATATAACGCTAACATGTAATAAAATACACACAAAATAGAACATTAAACTGTTTTTCTTTTCATTACTGTAATTATCAAATGCTTCTAGAAACAACCAAATATGAAAGTCACTTTCACTTCTTTCCACTCAGGGAAAAACTGCTTTCAGCGAGCAGGGATGGGTTGACCTGGTGATCTGGGGAAGGCGTGCGCGTCGCTGGGGGTCTCCTACGTCGCCGTAAACTGGTATCGAGTCTTGTATATGACAAAACAACACTGAAGGGACTTCGGTGCGCGTTTTATTGAGACTAATTGCAATTAGTGTGCGCACTCGTGAAGAATGCTACAGTCGCTTATTTTCCCCCAGCCTGAAGATTTCAGGTTTCTGGCCTGAAAACCGTCAGACAACACGAACGCAATCTCTCCGTCAGCACAAAGTAATTCGTCAATCCACTGCCGTCTACAGTCGCTTCAGAAAAGTCACGCTTCCGCAAAAATTATACGACGGGAGTTGTCCCCCCCTCCCATCGACTGCGCATAGCATCATTCCATAACGAGAAACAATAACAAGGGAGATAATTTACCATGTATCTTGTGACATTGCGTTTTTGTGCTACGGCACGTTTTTGACAGCAGTTCTGTAATGAGATCTCTTTAAGCTTTAAGCACCATTATATACACTGGTAGCCGTCCTTTTAGAAAAGATATCGATATATCATACAGAGTAGAGCATACATTTATGAGGTGTCCATGGGATTTGGAACGAGTGGATAAGAACTTTTTTTTGTCCAGCTTTTTACTGTTATTAATACTCGGTGTCATAATTGAAAATTAATTAAGCTTCCGGATTAAGAAAATAGTGTTCTAGTAGTATAAACGCTAATGAGTAGAATGAATTTGCCGGCGATAATAGCTAACAGTTATTCGACTTTAAAATCTACTGGTGGCCATACCTCTTTCCAAGGGTCCACTCTGCATGAGCTCTAATGGCTTCTTCCACTTTTGACTAAACAGAAGAATGCTCAATATTACCAAGACTCTGAAATGATCTTCAGTTGCTGTTTACTCTATTTTCAAAATTTCTATTTAAAGGCCGCTAATATTTGTATAAACACGTTCATCTGGCCAGCTTAACTAGAAGAACAATTTTCGTTTTCCCGAAACCAATATTCACGTTTTTGCTAACTGACTTAATTTCGGTTTTCCTGAATCTCAGAGATCTAAAATGGACCTGCCGACAGCCTGTTCCATTAACTTTCCCAAACCGAAAGAAGCCGAGAACAGGTTTTATCATTTCCATCGGATATAACGATAATAGTTTTAAAATCGCGCAGGTAACTGGTGGGAATTTTCTATTTAAGAAACTGCTGCCGACAGAAAGTATGAGATTGTAAGCAGAGGGAAGGGGCGAAATCGCATCTGCTCGATATCTTTGTCGTGAAGATTTGACGCTGCAATCGGCGGTCCGCCGATCGGTTGTCATTTATAATTCTGTTGAGGATTGTTACCGGTATCCAAGACGTCTCAGACAGACGGCCATTCCACAACCTATTCGTTGAAAGGATTATGAAAAAAAAAAAACTGTTCAACCCGACTGTTGTGATTCTTCATTTTTACCCCTTTCCGTCGCTCACGAAAATGAATTTCTTTAAATGTTTGTGGAATCCAAATAGGGAGAGGCAGTTATTAAAAGAAAGAAAAACGGCAACGGAGAGACTGGTGATGGTTATTCGTCTATAACCTGATGCACGCAAGTTATTGTCTCGTAACCGATTTCGGTTGTTCTGCTTCCTTCCGTATCTCTAGTGGCTCGACTCTCTGACAGCTCTTCAAAGTCCATTTCTTCAGTATTTACATCTTCGTTTATTTGAAAAAAGTTATTTTATAAGTTCCTCATCGTCCGCTGTTCTGTGAAACCCGGAATGGAACGGTTTTCTTTTTCGTTACATGGAAGTATAAAACTTAGAAGTGATTTTCATCAGTCTGTGGTGTATTGCCTTCTAACTTGAGCGTTCGAACGACAGCGAGAGTTTGTCCGTAAACAAGGAAATTCTATACAATGAAGTCGTATTTACGTTAATCAAGCAGCACACTCGTCAAACTGTTTGCCCAAAACCATTTAAATTGTGTGCATTGATTAGAACAATTGGCGTGCCTGCCTGGCAGTACTTGTCAGTTCCGTTCATAGCATTTAAACGTCTACACTTTTTTTTTGTAAAGTCTACACACACACACACAACACACACACACACCACACACACACACACACACCACACACACACACACACACACTTACTCATTCATGCTTCACAAGCGAGAGCCGTATATCCAAACCATCACTAAATATATATTTCTTGGGAAAGCGTTACATTACGACTACCTTATCTGCTCGGATGTTGTCGTTTATCTATTACATAACTCGTATACTATTTATCAGGATGCAGTAGCAAATCTGTAAGTACTAATTTCCTTATCTTTGGAGTTAACAGTATATGTATTTTTTAAAAAATGTTTATAGTGAAAACTACAGTTGTAGCCAAAACTTTTGCGTCAACTTGTCTTTTTCAACAAAATAATGAGCGTCCTTTTAGGTACTACAAAGAAAAATTGGATTTTTAACATAATAAAACTAATTGGGTATTATTTTGATAATTTTAGAGCCCATCTAATTAACGTCCTTCAGGTATTTATAATTGTGGTGATGCAACTACAGTGCAGTGCAGTTTAACGTGTACCTTTGTAATAATGTTTCGACAAAAGAAGACATTAACAAAAGAAATATGTAAAGTATGAATCAGAATCGAAACAAATGTTTTGATATTGCATTAGCCATGGTTTAACCACATAGAAACAACAACAAACAACAGAATTATTTTGGAAGACGCAATAATTTTGGCCATCACTGTAAACATAGTTCTCTTATTATGCACAGCGAATACACATTTATATTTTTGTGTCATTTTTTTTTTTTTTTTAATGGGACGAAAAGGGAATTTTGGAATGATGTGTATTGGCCGACTGCGGAATATCTGCCAAAGCGAGGCCAAGAATGAAGCAAGTTCTGAGCGCGAAGTAGCGAGTCGGTTTTCAGTCTGCTTCCTCCTGTGTTCCCAGGATATTAAGAATGAGCTGCGAGCTGCCAGGTAAAATCATACAAGATTAATTGAATTGGGTTTCAAGTGACAGAATTTCTTCTGCAGAAAAATTCTTCTTTTTTTTTCCTCCAAATATCGACAACCTCCTTAATTCCCATATTTTATTACACGTTCCGGTACTCTGACGTTATCGTCATTCCAAAGTGAGACCATAGATGAACGTATACTCTCCGGACTCCAGAATCTTGTTCAACGAAAAAATTGAAAGAAAATCCTTCACAAATATAAAAAAAAGTTTTTTCTTAATTTACCTCTGACATAAATTGGTTTTTATTGTTAATATAAAACGATACAGTACAAACGGAGTGAGGAACCCAGTCCTGTTTTGCTAAATAGAAAGCATAATATAAAAATACATGCAAAGTCGTTATATAGAAATATAGGACAGTGAGTATATAACTTAAGGATTTTTCATATGCACGTTTTCAGTAAAATTACTGTATAAACTTAAATGCATTTCTGACTGAAAAGTCATGGCGCAAAGTATCGATATCGATTAACTACCTTCTTGTTTACGAATAATTTTCTCACAATTTCTTCTCTCGCTGTTGCAAGACTTCCAGAATACCTCGGTGATGTTTTCTCTCACTCTTCTAGTAAGTTCTGATCGCCCGTACGATTCAATTCAAAAGATGCTCTGTCTGGATTCAAATTCTGGCTCACAGCACTAAGCAAGAAATTCAGTCGTGTCTTGGACATTGAGAGTCTGGCTTTATCGTTCATGAATATTCTTCTGCTAATGTGCAAGTGATCGTCAAAATTAGAAATAACGACAGGTTCAAGAATGTTTCAATAGCATCTGTTGGCATTTAGGATTTCAAAGTCACAAAATAACGCTTACGGTCATCGGATACACATCCTCGCTCTAGGACAGACCCACCGCCGTGTCTCAGCGATTGTAAGCTCGTGCCCCGTGTAGCCGAACTATCATTCGAATATCAGTACATTTTAAGAAAATACCGATTTTCATCGAACCAACGCAATGTTCTTATTCCACTGGAAACATTGACTGGCTCAATTAAATCCAATTAGCTTATATTACTCTAAACATCGTCGACGTTTCTCAGGTCTGTGGGTGGGCGTTGTGATGAACATCGTTCAGTCTCCTGGATATTGTTCTGACGGACGCCATGTTGTTGTCAGACCAGAGATTCCTGACGAGTGGCATCTGTGGGAGAAACGTAGGGCATTTTATGAGTAGCTTCTCTGTCTACTCTGGGAGTCGCTTTACAGAGACGGCCGCCACGTTTTTCTTAAAAAAAAACCATTGTAAGCACA
The DNA here is from genome assembly GCA_018389105.1 of Nautilus pompilius. Classification (NCBI taxonomy): domain Eukaryota; kingdom Metazoa; phylum Mollusca; class Cephalopoda; order Nautilida; family Nautilidae; genus Nautilus; species Nautilus pompilius. The sequence goes on along the minus strand of JACATO010000924.1, from coordinate 42,174 downwards.
GCGTTTCGCGACAAGACGATCAATGGCGGAGTGGTTACGTATAAATTCAGCATATTTTAAAATTCTGATTATATATCACCTGTCCCGACTTCGTGCTATTAGCAGGTGCAGCTAACCTCATGTGCGTGCCCATCCATACTGTGCCAGAAGCAACTCAGCGAAGGCTAACACGTGAGTTTACTCAACCGTGAAAATACTTAATTGTTTTTGTTATCTTTGGAGAGGTCGTCGCCGTATCAATAAATAAGTTGCAGGTGAAAATTGTTATGGATGGCTCAAAGACGCGATTACCAACGTTTCCCGTCAGCGGACATACGATTGGTCAGAAAGCTTTGGGAGGAGAGGAGACTCTCGCGCAGCTAAAGATGGACGAGTTAAGAGCGGATCGAGGCTTTCTTCCGGAGGTATAACGTTAGTATTCGGGCGGAAGTGGCGGGAGCGGAAGTCGAAATTCCCAGAGCTGAGAGATGATTCTGGTTTTCGGGACATTTCCAAGTTGGATTAAAGGGAAGCTGTTTTTTTTTTTCTTCCGAAGCCTCCGTGGGAATTACATTGCACTTTAAAAGGGCTGGATAACAGACCACAAGCCACGTCTTGGAGCGAAAGTAACGCCCTCGCTGCTTCAGCAGAAATGGCCGCAGGGATCTGCCAGTAGGATATCGGGCAAAGCGGGGGAAACTTGAATGACAAGCGACGTTTTTGGACCGTACATGAAAAGGCTCGACGTCAAGAAAGACCGCCAGTCACGACAAATGTTGATGATGTTTGACAATGCTCTTTGCCATCCTCACTCATAGCTGAAAAAAAACCCATTAAACTGCTGTTTTTGTCTCCCGACACAACATCGATCACTCAGCCCATGAATCAAGGAGTGGTCCAGACGAAACCCAAATTCTAGAAGGGGCAGCTGACTGTTGCCTTGCAGAAACTGAAGGCAAACAAATACCTGCGTGGCCCAGACACGCCCATACAGACCAACAGACCACCTTGCTGGAGACTATCTACTGGCTGCATTAGTTGTGGAGGGACGATGATGCAGACACAATCCAAATTTGCTTCAGCAACTGTGATGACACGCTATAGGTTTGCTCGACGTGAAAGAGGTCATCATCAGCAAGAGCTGCAACATCTTTCTGAAAAGTTCCAGAGACGATGACTGGACCTTCTCCTCCGAGTGTATGGCCAAAGAAAAGACAGGAAAGCAGTTGGCAATGCTAGACTTTTCTAAAAAGATTTAAAACTGAAACCAAATTCCGCATCACACACATTAATATAAAGATAATAACTACTGTACACTTTTTAAAATGCATTGTAAAATCCCTTATCATATTTTCCTGGAAAAAATAGATGAACAGATATTAATGCAGATTAAACGTGCCATTAAGTGAGGATGCATTGTAAATTTACACCTTAAGGTAAACAAGTTAAGAAAAAAAATGTAGTTTAATTAGTAGAGCCATTAATTTCACTATTCATAACCTCAAACATCATTCCGCAAAGCAAGAAAAGCAGTTATCTCCCATTATTTAAGAATGAGAAGCAAAGAAACACTGTCATGTTGATGTAGTGGTAAATAGTATCGTGATCGTATTGTCTAATTCATAAAAGTCTTAAAACGGGAAATCTTTGGTCCAAGGTAGACTTATGACATTTTAGCGATTCGCTTAACAGCTGTTTCTCGATTATTTTGGATATCGTTTCTTCTTTTAAAATAAAAAAAATATATCAACTTCCTAAAAAAAGCTAAACAAATAGCTTTTTTTTTTTAAAGAAAAATTATTATTTCTTCTTGGAAAGTCTAAGCAGCAAAGAAAGCATCGCTGATACAAGAGCAGTGAGATTTACCAGTCTGTAAGGAATAATATTGTTGTTAAAGTTTCAAAATACCAACCTTCGGATGAATGAACGTGTCAGATGTACTGCCTGGGAGGTCAGGCGTGACATTAAACATCTTATCCTTCATCATGGTCACGCACAGCTGAGCCTCCAGTCAGCGTTTTGACACAAGAAATCTTTCGCTCAACCAAAATTATCTTCTAGACATTTTGTTGGAAAATGTGATAATCCCATATAATTTTCTTTATCTCCGAATTTAATCAATTTCAACGCGATCTGATATTTAATAAAACTGCCTGCGATTTACTAAATAAAGAAAGATTCCAGACAGAACCATTTTCAGAAGCTGATTAGATGATCTCTTCAGACATATTCTGAAAAAAATCGGTAGAATTTTGGGATAATTAATCGCACACGTTATTTCGACCTCATAGTGGAACAATTTTTTGTGCGGATGGGAATGGTTATAAAAAACCATCAGTCACCAACATCTTTAATTCCCAGCATAACGTGGCTACTTCACTCACTGCTGGTTCGTTCTTCATCCAAGGATGAAAAGTCTGCAATTAAATTTCTTTTCGTATTTTTCACGCTATCTTCTGCTTCTACACCAATTAAATATAGAAACTTCTGAAGACTGTTGAAGCTTCCGCACGAGTTCTTAATAACATGAAATCGGAGTTTAAAAATATAAATTCAGCTTCTCCACTATAAAAAAAGACAAATAAAACATTCCCAGTTTCAGTATTTCCCAGCATGCAGCTGTCGCAGTCTTACTGTAATTTAACATGTCCCCACATGACGCCCTGGTTGAAATCTTTGAAAACAAATAAATGTAAGTTACCAAAAATTCAGATGGAATATATTATTTTAACACTTCATATTCCAGACATCTGCATCACTTTCAGTTTTGTAGTGCGAGCTTTCATGATTTCTAGGCGCTGGCAGATTTCCTAGATATACGATGCTCCACTTCGACAGGTGTTCTTCCCTCTTATCTCTTCGGAGTGTGGAGTTTCTCTGGATCGTTTAAGAAGGGAAGATGTAGCGCCAGGTCCGTCGGTGTGGCAAGGATGAAAACGTCCGAGTAAAGCGTTCAATCCATGGGAGTCAAAAGCAAAAGAGGAGAATATACAGAGCACCCAGAGGCTGAAACGTATCAAGTGGAAGGATTTAATAACCCATTTTTGGCTTTCGCAGACATCTTTTGGTTTCTCACATCCTCCCCCAACCACCCTTCTTGTCATAGGAATGGCACCATCCACTTAATACAAGTATTAGCTGCTGATGCGGATCTATATTAATTTTTCCTCTTTTGGGCAATGAGTTATGACAAGCCGCTAGAATGACAATAAAGTGTGTAAGACAAGTTTGAATTTCGTACAGATATTGAAAGGACCAAAAAGGCTGCTGCAATGATGCGACTGACCGATGTCTCTCTTCTGAACTTTTCATCACCGAGTTATTATTACCGGAATTTCCCACCCTTAAGCTGCTTTTTTGTTGTTTGTTTGTTTATTTTCCATGATTAAACTTCAAAGAATCATTCCTCTCAAAGATACGTGAATGGCTAGGTTAGAGAAACGAGAGCTTCTACACAGACGCAAGACGGGTCCACCAGAAGAACTGATACTGTGCACACAGCTGTTGAAGGGGATCTCCGCAAAGATTAAGAAAACGAAGACAGAGGAGGGGGGATAACTGTTGTGAACAAATAGAAAAGGTTTGCACTAATCGTGCCAACTTATAGACCTAATTTAATCCATAGCTGCAAGCACTTTTAGTCTCAAGGTAGTTTCTTTAAATTTAAACTTCTAATGCTTTTGAAACTCCTAAGTTCAATGCCACAGCTCTTCTGTCAGAAGAGCACAAGTTACTTGTGTGCGTCATAGTTGTTCATTATGCCGTTTGGCCTTCTTATGGGTTTTGGCTCTAACAGTTGTCTTTTAAAAAATTTTCGCTTTAAAAGAGTGCAAATCCACAGAACGGAGGTCTACAGAACATCACCATGATAATAAGTGATTAGTTATTTATTATACGTAATTGATAACCTGTAATAAGCGAGTTTAGTATTAAAATGAAAACGGTAATAATTGTCCAGAATGTGTGGATATCAAACCTGCAGCACTTTGTTTCTATATTTTCTTTGTTTTTCATCTCGATTCTAAGATTATCGTGGAATTTTACTTTTCTCTGAAAATGATAAAGTTTATAATTAAATGCATTGCTCAAAAAAGAATTTCTCTTTTGCTTTTTCTTCCTTTCCCATCTCTTATAAACTATTGCAAAAAAAACAAAGACAGTGGAACCTATGAATTGTAGATTTCATTTTTTGACTATTATAAACCATGTGACTTTAGACACCTGAATTCCTAGGCATAAGCAAATATCTAACAGAAATATTACAGTATAATAGTTTGGCTATGCTGGTGACTAAGAGGCAGTTGACTTTAGTAGAATATTAAATGAGCTTTTCTGCAGAAATTTTAATTTTAACGGTAACGAAGAATATAATACTTATTATTTGTGATTTCAGTACAAGACATTACATATTACTGATCAACTATATATATATATTTTTTGTGGTGTTGTTAATATTATTATTATTAGCATACTTTATTTATATTATTGACTTGCATTGCTGTATTTACCATTTTACGATGTTACAACTGTACACTACGTAACAAGAGAGGAATCATTGTCCCTAAGTACATGTGTAGAGTTAAGGGGTTTTAGTCACAGTTCAACCTAAGAATTAAGAAGATAGATATAAAGTTGTATACACATTCAGCTTAAAGGAATCTCTCATGCAAGTAAATGTCAGTATTATCCAGCAAACAAAATGAAGTCGGTGCATAATATGTACACTTCAAGAAAATGAATAAAGATAAAAATGAAGAAACATTTTAATGAAGCATCTGAAAGCTTAAGATGAGACAACACATTTAAATGAGCAGAGTAAAACAACTTCTAGGACTTTCTGGTTCTGAAATCGGTAATTTCTTGCAAATTCAGGAGAGTAGAAGTATTTAACCTCCATTTTTTACCCTATTTTCTAATTCAGTGATCTGCTGTCAGTACCTTACGATACTGCAAAAAAGATGCTATAGCCAGAACCGAGCAGGAGGTGCCAGTGCTTGGAGTAGGTAAAGAAAGTTTATCCAGATAATCATAGCAAAGTTTTAAAAAAAAAATTCTTTTTTAAATTTAAAAAATAAGGGGTGCGAAACACCTGCTCCCTGTTAATATTTCCAGTGTCTATAATGTAATAAAAGAAGCACTGTGATGTCACAATTTTTTACTGTAGAATGACAGCAACAGAGCTGAGGTAAACACTACTACACCTAATCGTTCTTCCTGGAGAACAACCAGAAACTAAAAATTATTGAAACAGTAATGTTCTATGCTAATTTTAAGTTGTTGTGGATTAACCAATATCTACAAGGGGAAACAATTTTGGTAGGGGAGCATAATGCTGCAGCTCTGCACTAGAAATCCCACTAATCATACACCAGGAAGGGTACAGCACTCAACTTCAGCAGGGTAAATCTTACTAGGATTCTTCATTTTCAGATATGGGTGAAAACTGGAGAGCCCCGGAATAAATGCAGCTGGCAGGTAGAGTGAGAAAAACCATAGCGGATAGGTACATCAAACCACACCATTCCCAAAAGATATTAAACTCAGGCCAATGAGTGTAACGATGTAGTAGTCTACCACTGTGTACCACATCACTCTATTTTAAGTTAATTATTCATATGTTTGTTGTTTTGTAAATAATTCATTTATGACACGCTTTATGTGTACTTTACACTGGGCATGACAGGAATTTTAAGCTAAGTAGCATTATGAAATAGCATGTGGTTATCTTTGTTTTTCTTTTACATTGTAGTGATGTGTTATAGTGTGGATAACCTGGCACACACACACATGCACATCAAAGTATGCAGCAGTTAGTGTTTGCCCTGATCTGCTGATTACAATGTCTACGATTGTTTGTTTCTGAGACTCTTTTACTCACTTCCTGTACTCACGGTCTTCAGATAAAGTTAACAGTAATCAAGCCAGCAGCAGAACAAAGAGAAGTTAGCTCTCTGAAAGTGAACTTCCTCCTAACCCTTCCACATCATGTGGACTTTGCTGCAGACTCTTTGCATAAGTTTCTGGTTTCTGGCGGGGACATTCCATCAGGCTTCACCTGCAAAACCAACAGTCAGCCAACCGTGCCCTTCTTGGTCACACCTGACAATAAAGGTGTTGAGAACGGTGTTAACAAGACTAAAGTTTGTTTCCCTATTAGAACAAAACAAAGCATTTTCAATAGGGAGAGAGTTTTGGATTACCAGATATATTTTAATTGCCCTCCCTAGATTGGTACTACACTAAAATTCAAGCGAGATAAAACAGTTTTGGTTCATTTTAACTTTGTGTTTTTTTTCCTTTAAAATATTTTTCGGTTTGAAAAACTAAGTGTTTGATATTTTTATGCGAAAACCATAAATCCGTATTATCATCAAGTAGAACTGAGAAATATCTTAAATATCAGGAATTAAAAAAACAATGTCTAAGGGAAATAACTAATTGTACTCTTACTAAATGATTTTAAGTGCTTCAAAAACAATTGTAATTATACTGTAATTAATATTCCTGAAAATATGAATTCAGATTTTAAAAATTTATATAAAAATTAATACAATATGAAATGTAGGACGTTTTAAAATTTTGAATAACAGAAAGAAAACTTAAGAATATATTTTAAAAAAGTTTCTATCATTGTTGCATCAGAGTGTTTACTCTGTCAAATTAATTATTCTTAAAGTAAATGCAACAATTTAAAAACTATTTCATAAATTATTAAAAGCAGCTGATATACAAGCGATTTGGATTTCTTTCTCGTGCAGATATGGTAAAAAAAAAAAGGGAAATAACTCGTGTACCACGTTCTTTCCTCTAAACTCGTGCTTCATATTATTAATTTTTTAACTTAAAAAACATTGCTTAAATTCCACTTCACAGTGAATCTTAAGGTTTACTTTAATGCCATGATTACGTTTTTTAATTCACTATAAATTAGTGAGAATTATTCAATTTCGTATACATTCCATTTATTTTGCAAGGCCATTTTTATAATCTCCCCTGACCTGCCCAGAGAAGATAGCGCCAAACTCCCTTCGAACGTATTACACGGGGGGTGCACACATGTAAAAGTCTCTGGAAACTTCTAATTGTTTTCAGGTTATAAAAGAGAATGTTTTATACGAAGACATTGTGTTGTTTTTTTTTACTCATGTCCTCAGTGAGTACTTCCCCAAACTTTTTACTAGCAGTAAGCATAGAAAACTGTTTAATTTTTACAGACAAAGAAAGAAAGAAGCGGACTTACCACAGTCTACAGAGATTATCGAGGTAGTTTTCTAATACGATAAGCGTCATTTTTTTTCTTCTTCTTGCAATTATTTATTTTCAGTAGAAATGGGATCATCCTTGTATAAGTTTACAGAGATTCAGTGATTCTTATACACAGGAACAGATTTGGTCCAGATTATTTCCCTTTTCTTATTATGCAAAAAATAATCGCTGTCACTGTCAGCATAATGCAAAGAATATAACCAACTGTACACTTCATGCAATCGCTTGGACTTTTTAAAGTTCAACCTGTGCAAGATCCCCGTAATAATTACAAAATTTATTACATATGACTTCTGAACACCAGAGGACGGACTGCATTCATAAGGGGGGAAAAAAGGTGTTTATAGGAAATCCACTTTCCCAGCAACTTCATCTGTTGGATCTATAGCAGAGCCTGCACCACCATATATTAAACTGATGGGATAGGCTATCATCAGTGCATACAATTTTAATTAATTCACTTCTTGGAGAAAAGCAATTACAAATATAAAGTTCAGCAAGGTTAATTGAACAATTTTATCTGAAAGATTTTAGATAAAAATTGTATTAAAAAAATAACCAGGTGTAACTGTAAATTGTATTTTTGTTAAATTTCTTTTTTCCATATAATATAATAGTACATGGTTAGCACAAAGTAGGGTATATATATATATATATATATATGTTTCATCAAAGTAGCCATCCTTTCCTTTAATGACATTTTTCATTGGGTTTCTTGCATGTACACCACTAAAAGTGATTTTAAATTCACTGGATTTTCCCTCGGTTATCTAATTATCTCTAGCAATGCTGGGGGGGGGGGGGCAAACCTGAAAACTGCAACAGCCAGTTTCTTTTTGGTTTGTAGATAGTTAATTAATACGCAATTCTAATTAATGTTTTGGATCGTGTCTTGCTCAAAAGTAGATCCTCATCCAACAAGGTGTAATACCAGGAGTGTGGCCTGCTGGACAAAAATGTGATGGTAACATTCTTTATAATTCTCCCGGCAAAACATCCATCTGCTGCCGTGCTTCACTGCTGGCATGAAGCTCTGATCTTTGGAGCATATCCCTTGACGTCCCTGAATATTTGTTTGGAACCGAAAAAGCTCAAAGAGATTCATCTGTTGATACAACTATTTTCTGGTCATCAATGAACAGCGTCTTTGCAAGATCCTGACCACTTTAGCTTTTTGAAAAAAAATTTTTGGTTTAAATAGTTTTCAGGACAGCAACATAATCCCGCATTCCAGCATTCTGGACCTTCTCCGACTCTATTAAGAATTGGTGTGGCTGGAAACAGATATTGTTAAGCATCGATTTCCCAAACTTGTAACTGAGAGGTAAACTTGTATACACTGTTCTCTTTTTGAAAAATTCACCAGCTTTTAGACACTTTTGAAGAATACAGACACCTTTTGCAGGCACTCTAGTCTCTTCAGCTGTTTAGCGATGGGGTCAGTCCAATTTCTCTTAAATTAAACCTTTCTTTTGCCTGTGCTGTGACCACAAGAGAGAGCCTATAATGGTGGTGTTTTGCTTTTCCTATACAGAACATACAACACAGCAACATTCACCCAACCGTTTGGTACAATTTTAAAGAATGAAACAACATATATTACACCTACTTTGAGAACAGAAAAACAAATGCAGAGTGTGTGTAAAACAAGGCCTGAACATAGATATATTTTAAAGTTATTAATTGAATTTTCATATTTTATTTCATTTTAAAAAAGATCAGTCAAATTAGACATACCACAATGCTATAGCTCAATTCGGCCTCCTTCTCACTCTTCTTCACTGACTGAGCATGGAGGTTATCTCCATATATAATAATATGGTTCTGATGGGATTTTTAAGATACCTGTAGAAAGTGGGTAGTATCTTCTTAGATACTCAACACCAGGTTACACTGCTTGCTACCAAAATAGTGTGGCTGCTGTGCAGACAGCAGTTCCTTTGATATCTAAACAGATCTGAGCACCCAGGAGTTCGCTTGTAATTTGTGAATGGCCATCTTCATTTACCAGAGGTGACCATAAGATATAAGACAGGTATAGCAATATGTATCCCAAGTTGCAAACACTGCTGAGGCAGCAGAATGTTCTCGTCCTGACAGACATGCAGTGCGCTCACCTAGGCACTTTTCAAGACTCTTTCTTCAGCTATAATCATTTCATGGCAGCTTCCAGTGTTGTTACCTGAGAATCTGAATGAATCTTCTTTTGTGGAGCACAGAAGTCATATCTGGAAATATAAACTTGTAACTTAGATGTGTGCTTAAATTAAGCATCAAACAGACTATTGGGCCCGCAAAGTTCCTTTCTTTGACCAAGAATTCTGCTTGTATCGAAAATAAGAACACCGTTAATGAAGCAAAATCGGTGATATTCCTCCGCAAGCAAAACAGTTGGTCAACATTTACTTTATTTTTTAAGAAGCAATATCAAGCGAGCAATTGATCAAAAGCAGTTTTTATTTCTGGATCATTATAGTACAGTCTGTCAGGTAGTTGAGGGGAAAAAAAACAAAAAAGCAAAACAAAAATTTTAGTTCGTGATAATATTTAAATGTATAGGGCAAAAGCCTGCCATGAATGAGGACCCAGGTTTGAATCCTGTGCCACCTGTTGCGCAGACTTCCTCTCAGCTCTGGCTTCCTTCCACGGCTAAACAGAGGGGGGGGGGTCTGTCGTTAGGCTGGTGGAAGCCAGCATTCACCGGTTGGACATACTTACGCTGGCCACTTTTTCTGATGCCACACCCACACACCCACACTGAGAGTCAGATGCAGTAGGGTACGAGAAGATTTAAATGTACATCACAGAAATGCAGCAATAAATATTATTTCCTCCCCTCATCACAGTGATATTTTAAATGCTTGTAATTATCTTCCCCTAATTATCATTGCGTATCTCTTGCAAGTGTTATTTCAAATATTACTTTTTTTTTCCAGTCTCTAATTTTCACTTTTGTTACATATATAATTTATTATTATTATTATTATTATTATTATTATTATTATTATTATTATTATTATTGTTGTTGTTGTTGTTGTTGTTATTTCATATATTATTTTTCTTGTATAAAAATATATATCCATATGCAAGAAAGTGAGAAAAGATTTGGAATCTTAAATGTTGTATAGTTTTTCCTTTGGTACTGTATATGGTATCATCAGACATTGTAATCCACGGTAGAGCTTCAGTCACAGATTAAAGAAGTACATTAAATTTTAGGTTTTTTAAAACTTTGGATGTCTATGGGTTTTTTCTTCCTGCGCTGACGTCTATTCTTTTTAACCCTTCTGTTTTGTCTGCATGGTCGCCTAAAAAAACAAACATAAATGCTTGAATTATTAAAATTTTTTTTTTAAAAAATGGATAATTGTAATGTCTCTCTTCCATAACGCATGAGAAAATTCTGAGGGATTAGAAAAAGCAGTCTGCCAAGCTGTACAGTATTTGTCTACGGTCACTGCACTACTAGTGGGTCAGATCCCTGTTCCTTCACAGGGAAAGCTATGTCTTCTTGATCGTCTGCCATCTTCTTCTAGATCCCCCTCCTTCTCATGATCTGATCAGCTCTGTCAAAGTGTCTGGGAGGAGGTTCTGTATATAGGCACACCTGTGGTCTGGACTCTCAGGTAAACACAACATTTCTCTTAAAACTAACAGCTACAAACATCACGCCATTTCTGCTTCTCGCTTCTCGAAATGCACTCCAAGTAACAGAAAAAATGTTTGGACCTCAGAACCTTTGCTTCGGGCATCAGGCATTTCTTGTCGCTTACTGGTAGCAGCTGAACTAACCAATAATCCTAAATTTCAGCAATCTTTTCCTGTCACCAGGATCTCTAAAACATTCTACATCAGGACTAAACACTGGTGACAGAAATGGGAGGGGGGCTGTGGGGGTGGGAAAGGGTTACTGAAATTCAGGTTCATTAGCTGGCGAGAAAGACCTGAGTTAATCCTCTACTACACCAAGGTTCTATCAGTCACGGCCTTTGGAATGGCTGCCACATTTTTTGCCCCAAATCTGCCAACTCTCGGTGTCCTTACCTCTTTTTCTTGCATTTTTTACGCCTGCGAATTGGTTTGCAAATCTTTTTGGCATTCGGCAACTTTCTGCGGGGGCACTTCTCCAGGCAGTGTTGCTTGAATTTAACATTTTTGCAAACGTTACACATGGACGCATCCTAAAAAAAAAAAAAAAAAAACAGAAAATTGAGGTTAATTAAATTCTGCTTTTGATGATGATTGACAAAATTTATAGTTTAGTAAAACGGTTGAATAATCCTAAAATAAAAACATGCCGTTCTAAAAGTGATGGACTCCAGGTAAAAACCGACGAAGAAAGTAAGTAAATGTACCAAAAGAAAACAACAAAGAGCAAGTTTAGAGTTTCATGGTCAATGGAATTCTTTTCCCGTGTTTTTCAAAAGTGTCTCTCTATATACAACATATTCCAGGAGTTTATCCCTTGCATTCAAAGCAAGAAAAGATCTCTGCAAAAGAATTTGAGCAAATCTCTATCTATGTACATACAGTATTCAAAATAATTATGAACACGTGCAGAATATTCACATATAATGGATAATTGCAACTGAGAGATGTAATGCATTATTACAAAAAATATACAAAAAGGGAATACGTTGTATAGTGAAACAGTGTTTGGTATCTGAGCCCTTTGCAGTACACCCTGTTTTCACACTCCCATACAGATTATCAATGTATGACTGTGGAATGTTGTTTAAAATATCCTATGGCACCTTCCACAATCCAACCAAAATATCTGATTGTTGCTGGGCTTTCTCAGTAGCCATATAGCCCTGTATAGCCTCAGTGGTGCTCATACCAAGACATCTATGTGACTATTTCATCAACCTCTTTACATTCCAGATAGATTTTAAACACACCAGCTGTATGCTTGAAGTCATTTTGATGTTATTTTGTATACGGAATTCTCCCACTCAATGATTCTCTTCCTGAGAAAATGGCATAGTGGATAAGAACCTGCCTATACCTGTTGGCCATCTACCTCAATTTTATGCAAATCTTTGACACCCTTGACTGATATCCAGCCCCCGACTTGTACTGATCTACCCTCGTATTTCACCATAACTGTTGCGCATCGTTATACTACTGGACAGTCCATCTTCAAACAAACTGCCATTGATTATTGCCAGAAAGTTCCAACTTGAAATTAACTGTAAAGAGAACCTTCCAGGTTTGATCATCCAACTGCTTCATTTATGTTGCCCATTTCCCCATTTAATTCTTGTTCTTTGGTTGGTTGCCTCTCACAGCATTGAGGCCAATTTGTGCTAAGGTGTGTCTTACTGTCTTGAAGAAGCATTAACTCCCATATTGCAGGTAGGTCATTTGCAAGATATCTACTGGCTTATCATCTGTCGTGTGAAGAACATACCCCAGGGAACTGAAAGTCACTTTTGGAGAATTCGGACATGTCTATCGTCAACAGCAGCAGTTCCACACAACCTTGTTGGGAGGTTTGCACACAACTTCTTCTAAAACACATACTTGAGTTTCAGTCTGCCATACGGAGCAGGCTATGCCGAGCGTTCATCCCTATAACCCTGTCATGCGATATTCCTTTTCCACTACAGCGATTACCACTGTCTACACTTTTATAGTTATTCTGCGGTGTGGAGCATTCTGACTGCTTGCATGACAACCAGGCCCAGCGGACCAGACCAACACCTGACTGCACCACAAAGCATTTTGATTTCAGACACGAGATGCGGCATGCACTACTTGTGTTCTACACCCAGTTTTTCTCTTCTGTTTCCTTGTGTGTGTGATGTAAACATGTTCGTGAAGAACCGAGACCAAAGAGGCTCGGTCCGGTGGATAAATATTCACCTCCCAAAAAAAAAAAAAACACGTGCAACTTACAGGTCCTGTGCATCCCTCAACACACTGAGGGTGGCACGCCCTGCAGAAACTGCCAGCAGTGTAAACCATAGAAATGTTCAGGCAGCTGTCGACACACAGGCCGGATGGTTCCACCACCTTGTTAAGGCAGGTCATGCACTGGGCAGGTCCAGCGCCCCAGCAACCTCGCGGAGAGCACTGTCTGTCACAGAGATTCCCGGATATGACTGGAAAAGATTTACAAAGAAAGAAAAAAAGCAGCAATGAGCTATTGACTTGCGTGACGTGAGAGCAGGGTAGCTCTCTCAACTTGGATATGCGTATCAGCAACCGTGACGCACCCAGACAAATTGACTACAGAATGACTGAAGTCTGTTTTGTGTGTGACATTCACCACCCCCCCCCCCCACTCCCAGCAACAAGCCACACCATGCTGTCTGGACAGGCTTTCGTTCAGCTTTGCTACTGAGACTAATCTCCAACATAAGATAGTGCTGAAAAAGGTGTTCCTGGGGCACTTACAATGTTTGGGTACCCTGCAAAAAAAAACTGGATAAAAACAACAGCAACCTTTAACCCTTTCCGAACCACAAAAAAGCACAGGCAGAACGATGTTAAGCTTTTGCATCTCTGAATATGCCTGACCAACTAGATGCACTTACGTGTTCATCTAATTCAGGGATCGTCGGAGCTGGTTTTGTAATTGCCCTAACCCACCACACGCTGCTCTTCCACCTGCTGACCAGTTTGAGTGCTCATCCACGAAAAATACCTGCTGACTGAATTTTGAGAGTTTTGTGATGTTAAGTGCAGGTGAGTCAGTAAACTTGAGAGTATTATGTGGCTTGGTTTGAAAAGCTTTGTGCTCAAGACTTACTTCTTGTCCAACTCTGAGCCTCGGGGAAAAGATCTAAGAGACTAGAAATGTCACTTCAAGATCAAATAACTGATATATCTATTCTCTTCTACCAAGTGGGTGCTTCCTACTTTCACATATTTAACCAACTATTACAGAGATTATTAGATCCACACCTCCTTGTTTGTGAAGGTTCTTGGAATGTGGATGAGGGATTGCTAACTTGAAACTTGCCCAAACAACTCATGGAGTTTATTTGACCTCTGACAGAACCAGAATGCCTGTTTGTTAGTGTTACCACAAGAATGAAACTGAACAAGTATTTTGAGGCTGGTGTAATATCCGAGGAACAAACTACAGTGTTTTACTCAGCTTCACTATGTTAGAGTTACATTACATACACATGAGAGCATTTCATCCAATGATGAGCATTGAAGAATGCACAATTTATTAACTAGGATCATTGTAGAAAGACTGACTCTAATCAGCACATTTTTTTATATAGATAAATGTACTTTTTATTTGAAGATTCTAAGTGAAATACCTTTATTCTAACTATAGTTTAAATATGGTGTTGTTTAGGGTACAGCTGTAAGATTTAAAAAGGATATTTCTCATTTCAGATATTCTCATGTACTCCACTTCACCAGAACGAATGAGCTTTTGTATGATGAGACGATTAATTACCAGGTGATGAAGAACACAGATTTACCTGAGAAAATCAAGCTAACTGTAGCTGTATGAGTTAACGAACATTGTCAAGCTACTTTTCTATGCATGGATGGAATCTTGGGGTTATTTACAAGACCTCAAGGTCACTGGCTATCCCAGATTTTGAGTGCTGCCTCAGGTGAGCGGGCATTCACTCTGGACAGATAGAATAAGATGTACTTCAAGACAAACCTGAAAAATGATGGAATGCTAACCTCCAGTTTGAACACCAAGATGAATTTAAGTGGCCACTGATTTCAATACAGGTGAACAGAAGTAGTGAGGAAGTCTGAAAAGGTTACTATGGAGTGTAACCAAAAGCACCCAGATCCCCCTACCAGTAAGCACCGTTCATGATGACTAATCAAGTCTTATTACCCTCAATTTTTTTATACATACACCAACTTACATTTTCACGGACTGCCGGACAGGATGGTAGCTGTGTCGTATCAATTATATTTTACTTTAAACTAATTTGCCACTAGAAATACTTTTTTCAAAAATCAGTCTAACCGCCCAAAACAAGCACACAGAGACACTGACTTAAAACCCGCGCTTCAAGCAGAGTTAAGTGGTAAAATAATCTTTCTTTTTTGTCGAGATAAACAAAAGAAAATAAACATAGGCATTAGAGATTTATCTCCCAGATTTTGTCTTTGACAAAAACAAATTATTATTTGCCCTAAATATTAGCATCAGATTAAAAATTATTTTCATTTTGCACCTAATTTTCATCATTCTGATACTGTGAGTGCATTATAATGAGGCAGTCACTGGTAAAATGACTGCAGGTTCTAGTCATACTGTTTATCTTGATTAGGATATATTTTAACCCCAGAAAAAAAGGATTAAATACTTTCATGCCAGTAATCTGGAGATGACCTTTGTAGACTGAGCCCCCTTTTGAAGCGAGAGTGGGAAAAGTAGCAATGCTAAACGCCATGCAGGACATTAGAAAAACAGAATTATTAGCCGTATCTTTGCAACAAAGGTGAAGTATGATCATCTGAACAAATTATTAATAAAAACAATAATTAAGATAATAATTAAAATAACATCAGGTAAGATGTTGCATCCCTGAAATAACTAGAAACAAAAGAGTAGAATGTGCAGAAAATTTTAAAAAAAGTTAAGGAAAGAAATTGTAGTGGATAACTGAAAATAAAGAAGAGACTTTTTGAACTTACCGCATTCGTTAGCTGGCTTGTTGTCTCTTAAAATGGCCCTCTGGTCATTTGATAGAAATAACGATGTGAAATTTATAGAGTGTGCATAACAGAGTTCTTTGTTCCTTGCTACAAAGACATTACCATGTCGCACATGCTTCAAGGAAGACAGCGTCAGAGATGTCAAACCAGTTGTCACAATAATCAATGAAAAGCCATCACTGAAAGAAAACACTCAATAATTTGATGAGTTCAAGCTGAGTTGAGAATGAAGTGCAATGTTAGGAAAGCTGGGGGTAGTTGTTACAGGTAAAATGCTAAAGTACCATTAATTTTTAATTAAACATGTAGAATAGCTATAGATTGTCAAAGAAGTGCCATTAATTTTTAATTAAACATGCAGAAGAGCTATATATGGTCAATGGAGTACCATTAATTTTTAATTGAACATGTAAAAGAACTATAAATGGTCAATGAAGTGCCACTAATTTTAATTGAACATGTAAAAGAACTATAAATGGTCAATGAAGTGCCACTAATTTTAATTGAACATGTAAAAGAACTATAAATGGTCAATGAAGTGCCATTAATTTTAATTGAACATTTAGAAGACCTATAAATGGTCAATGCATATGATGTCATTTGCAGCTTCGCTATACATTCAATTTGGAATTATTGGTGCTGTAACAACTTAACCTTATGACTACTTGCCACAGTTGTTGTCTCCCTTACTATACCTAAAAACTATTAAGAAACTGCAAAGGGAAATTTTAATAAAAGAAAGAATTCATTTTTCATTTTTTTTAAAAAAAAGATTTACACTGTTTGATAAATGTAGTTTCTGCTGCTGTGTGGCTGTACTGAAAAGAAATTTATTTATTTATTTGAAATATTTTTATGTTAAAATTAAGTTAGGTGACCAAAAATAGCTCAGCAGTAAATCAATTACAGTAGAATCTGGCACCAGAATTCTATGATATGGTGAGAAGAGCAACACTTCGACATTATCACGGCAATAAAAATGTACACTAACTTTGTGTTTTGACCATCGATATCTTCCAAATTACGCAGAAACATCAGGTTCTCAACTTCTGGTGGAGTGGATGTGATGGAGATGAATCCTGTCACTTCTTTAATTTTACTCAGAGCTTCAAGTTTTTCAGGTTTCATGGGGGGTATCTTATAGAATGGGTCTCTATTAAATAATAATAATAAATAATAATAATAATATAATAATAATAATAATAATAATAATAATAAATGTACATGATTCTATATCTAGGTATTAATGATTACATTTTGATAAATGCACAGTGTGTGGTTACCCTGTTGATATATAGTGCAAAAAAAACAAAAGAAATATAGCAGAAAAATTTAAACAAACAAACAAAGCAAGCATATCTCATGTAAAACATCTAGTATGGATGTTCAGATGAAACCTGGTTGGATGCTATTATAATTAGAGAAATGCTATTTGGCTGAGTTTTCTTAAATGTCCCTACCATAACACCTGGTCTATGATAATCCAACATGCATGAAACATTTCACACTTTTACATTTGAGCAATCTTCACAATAAACGAATATGTTTATAACAAATTACAATCATACAAGCAATGTAGGTGTAATTATTATTAGACTTCTTTTGCTTTGTTCTGAATTCTGTAAACTTTGTGATATGCCCTATAGCTTGATGCTAAATTACCAATGGTTCTCAACAATACCTTCCATTTAATAATTGTACTTTTTGGCTTAATAAAATGATTAACACGAATCCTGCTATACTTAACATTATTACATCTACTATCTGACATCTCTTGGCTCCCCATACTCACAATTTTTGCCTGTGCTTATATATCAGAGTTTTTTTTTGTCTTTTAATTAAAGAAAAAAAAAGGTGATATGTAAGAACTTACCCTTTAAAGGTTGACTCAATAATATTCAGATATCCTCTCAAAATAACACAATTTCGAAGGGTATCGATATTATATGCATGCAGAAATTTGTCATTAATTTCACATTCTGAAACAGAAAATATAAAAAGTAAGGTAATAGAGAGAGAGAGAATATTCGGGAAGAATGATGGAAATCTGTAATGGAATTGCGTGTATCTTTGAGAATTGTTTTGGGTTAAGATTCTCTGTACCACAGTAATAGTAATCAGGTTAAAGTCCATCTGAATTTAGTTTCTTTCAAATTAGCTGGAAAGTAATGTAGAGCATGTTAATGTATTTTTGGGGGTGGTGGGACATCCTCTGATGTCGGAATTGATTCCCTTGATTATAAGTTTGAGGACTGTCCTTCAAGATAACTGCACAATGAAAAAATGTGCGCGCACTTCATCGCTGTTTTAAAGTAACTAGGTAATATATTTCAACTTTCACTATACAAAATTTTTAAAATTTAAAACTGCATCAACTTTTCTAACTTAGTTAACCTTGCAAAGTGTTTAACCTTTAATAAACTGAGTTATTGTTTAAAAAGTTTTTTTAATTTTAAATTTTACCATTCCTATTGCTTAGCCACTATTAGCTGAGTATATATAATGAGTTATGTGTGGTTAACCTACTGAACTGCTACAGTCACAAGCCTAAGTTTGATTCTAATAGGGGGTTTTGGCATACAATGCTACTTAGAACAGGTTGAGCTATAGGGGTTGACACATATGACCTTGTTCCTTAATAAAGCCCTCTGTAAGGACAAATCCATATCACTCCAAACCCACATGTTTTTCATTGTGTGTGTTGACTAAATTTTTAGGATGGTGGTATAAACACTGACATGGTGTGTGGAGGGTTAAGGAAGGTGTTGATACGTGATTGAGTCTTATGTTAAATTTCAACAGGTTTCTTCCCAAAGAAGTTTCTACTAGAGCCCTTCTGCTTAGCTGCCCACTGCACTTCATTGCTCTATAGTAGCTGATCTCTTGGAGGGAATCTGAGCCCCAGGCAAACCACCTGGCCTTGTACCAACACTAACTGGGTTCCACCCCTATGTGCTGACACCAGAAAGCTCATTGCCATATTTAAAATAAACACGGAACATACAATATTTCACTGATCGTGGAGGTTTTGTATGAATTAGAAAAAAATTCCTGTCTCCTTATGTTTACTTAAGAAAGCTCCTTCAAATAATATTATTAAGTTTTCAAATTTAATTAAGCATATAAACCTATTGACCTTTAGGGCAAGGGTCCTGACAAGGCACACAGGTGCCATCTTTAGGAACCATGCCTGTAGGACAGGCCATCACACACACACCATTGTGTTGTAGTAAGTATCCTATTAAAAGAGAAAAAAAGAAATTTTATAGACATTTATTAGATTACAATCTTTAAATTCTCTTATAACACCATCAAGTAGCTCTTGCAGATTTTGTAGTGTAGCTTGCCTCAACCTCAGTAACTTTTATCTCGGCAACGTTTCTTTCAGTAGACAGGAATTGTCTTTACTTCATCTTTACTGACTGCTTAAAGACACAAAAGACCAACTTTATGTTGTGTTTACATAACATTAAATATGAAAGATAATTAGTGTAATGTCAAAATGGTAAATGGTTCTTTGTTGATCATTAAAAATAAAGTAAAGATCGCCTTCTTCCAGGGATTTTAGAAACATCTTTGATGATCTCAGTAATGTTAATATAAGGATTTGTGTGTATCTGAGGTGTAATCATGTTTGTAACTTTGTGCATGTCCCTATGTGTACATGTGCGTGTGTTTGTGCATATATGTGTGTTTGTGCATATATGTGTGTGTGTGTGTGTGTGTGTGTGTGTGTGTGTGTGTGTGTGTGTGAGAGAGAGAGAGAAAGAGGAAGAAAGGAGAAACAAACAAGGATATAACTCTTACCAGGACATGAGCTAACACATATGTCACCAAATGCATATTTTTTGTCAGGATTGACCAGCCAGCTGCCTTCATATATATGTTCTGGAGGGCAAGATGCAAGACAGGACCCTTTATCATTAAACTGTCTGCATGCCTTAAAAAAAAACAATAAAATAACACGGTATAATAGGAATAATTAAAATTACAGATGCATAAGAGATTAGAAAATCTGGAATGCACTTATTTACTAATGATAATCCACTTAATTCAGTTAAATCACATTGAAATATTTGTTTTTTTTTTTAAAAAAAATATTTTCTAAACTTACATAATTAATACTGCATTCATAAGTAATATTAAAATATATGTAAGGTTAAAATTTAAAAAAAAAAAAACATTTGTAAATCTGTTATATGAAGTCTAACAAAACTTTTGAAAAAAAAAGTGGAGGATAATTTTACCTAAGATGAATAGTTTTTACTGAAATTATAATCCAATGTATTTTAAATTTAAAAATAAAATTTATAATTTATAAGACCTGCTGGCAATTCATGGTTTAATACTTTGAAGCACTGGATTACTTTTGTGCCTGTAATCTACTCAGTATCTGGTGAAGATTTAAAAGAATAACACAAGGTCCACTGATGCTGAGCCAGTGTTTCATTAACGCAGGCTTGTGTATCACATTAACCGGTTTCATTATTAGAGGAAAGCTGACTTAAAACATAAACCAGAACCTAAATAAACAATGATTAATAAAACTGTAATTTTATAAGTGAACGCTGGGTGAGCAAAGTTAGATATAAAAAGTCATTTACCAACAAGAAACAAGGTCTAATATAAGCCAAGTTAGCTTTTGTCAAAGGCATCATTGAATTCACTGTATCTGATGAATGCGGCCTCATCACCAAGATGTGAAAGAAGCTTCTTGCATCTGCATCGTATGAAGAATTATTTACAATCCACCCTGATTCAAGCCAAAGTTAACCATTTACCTTTAGTAAATGAGTAGAAAGCTGTTGATGCACTGAACCTCAATAAGCTGATGCAGATTTTTAAATCTAGACCTGAGATGTAGAGAAATGGATTTATCTGACTATTCCGAGCACTGAGTGAACTGTTAAAAAAAAATTAGTTTTGCTTGCCTAAAACCATGAATATTGTTAATATTATTTTTCACTTATAAATATACCTATTTATTAGTCATTAATAAAAAAATAATTTAATAAAAGAAAATGTATGGCTGGCTAAAATACAGATGATAATAATAGATCTACTCCAGAGAGTTCTTGTTTTGCTAACCAACTAAATCAAACTTGGCATTATTAGAATACATTAGTTAAGATGCCCATATTACTATAAAATAATATAATGGCAGTTGACTGAGGAGGGTGAAATGTAATTTTGACCAAGGACCTGTCTGTCTACTGATGATGAGACGATGATGATGATGATGATGATATATCCTCTCTTTTTTCATTGTTGCTAACAAAATAGATTAAGAAGATACATGATTTTCTAGACTAGTGCCAATATATATATATATATATATCTTAATAGTCTGCTGAAAGAACAGTTTTCATCTGTACTGGTGAACTTACAAAGCAGTCCGTCTCAGTTGTTCCAAAGCAGCCAGCCGAGCATTCACTGTGGCAGCACTGGTTTGGTAACTCACCGTAACAACGGTTTTCACAAGTTGAGGAGCACATGGCACCACTATTTTCTAAAGAAAGAACATAAAACCAAATAACTAAGCATTGTTCTGTTGCTATGCAAATCTATTGGGGGGGCGAGTTTGTGTTTGTTTGTTTGGTTAGACAACCATTCAAAATAGAATCAGTCTCTTGGTTTCCAATTCATAATTAATCACCAAAAACTAGAGAGAAATTCCTTTAATTTTATTCCATTATCTTTTTTTTTTGTAAAGAAAAAAAAAATGTTTCAGATTAGAATTCAATTCACAGTCAATGAAATAAAGCTATTTATTGAACACAAAAATGGAGACGTTTTAAGAACGAGGTAACGTGACATAATTTGTTTCCCGCGATTAGAGAGTCCACAAAAGTTGTACAAAATAACCAGGAAGGATATAAATTGATGTACAGAATAAAACCCCATTTGTTGAAATACCAAATACAGGTACTAGGCGGAATGTTCCTAAAAATAAAACAAAAATGAAAGCTGAAAGCTCGACTGAGAGCACAGGAGCCAACTTGAAACCGTTAATGGTTAGTGGATCACATGAAAACATGCTAACAGAATTTCCTTCTAGAATTTGTCCGTATTTCTCAAGAACGTGTTTTCCTCAAAGCAGCCTCGAGTTCCCACTGGCACGGTTCTCTCTCGATAGCGTTACGAAGTTCGGCTACGACACCCAGAGATTCTACAAGAGGTATCCGGCTTTCCAACTTCGCTACGGCCACCGTCGAACTTTAGAATTTCCTGTAACGAAGGCGGGTCTCTGAGACAACGTTTCACATTTCTGCGATCGCTTGAAATCCCGGTTCACGTGATCCAGCCACCTTCTCGAAGTTTTTTGGTTAAGCAAGCATTCAGTTATGTAGACCGACGCGTGAGGGTTAACGTCCGGAGAGAGATTGGGATTGCTTTCCTCAACGAATTGACGCTTTCGGCGGCACCATTTAACACAAAGTCCCCTTCATTCCGGAGAAAAGTTGCCGACTAACTTTCGGTTAGTTCGGACCATCTCTGCCACTCGCATCAGACCGTGTTGCAAGACAGGTGCGCGGTGAAGGTTTGGTTACACGAACTGAACGACCCTTAACATCCACAGCCTCGTTCACCTGGAGATCTTGGCAGATCTTAGAAAAGATTTTCGCTTTCCAAAAGTGTACAGCGCTGTTAACAGTATTCGGGCAGGAATCAAAGCCCCCTGTGATTGAAGAAAATTCTTGAAGTTAGGGTTAATGGGGATATTTGCCCAAAACTCCAGGCATTGGCTAATAAAGGTGTTGGTAGATGAAGTAGGGCCTGTCTGTCATTACCGTCCCCATGGAGCTTCGTGGTCTAAATTCCGAACGACAGACCCGCCGAGTTGGCTAAAGAAGCTGGAGGCGTCGCAGACCTTAAAAAAAAAGAAGGGGAGGCCGACTGAACTGAGGTGGACGCGAAGTCCGGATTCTTGAGGGCCCCCGCTCGTGACCAAAATAAATCAACTACAAGTTAGATTTCGTGCATAACGATCGACAAGTAACAACAATTGACTATGAAACGAAAAGAATTAAAAAACAAAACAAAACACACACACACACACCACACACACACACAAGTCAGGCGCTGCTCGCAGACTCTCAACGACAGAAAAAGAGAAAACAAGAGTTGCCCCCCCTCTTTCTTTTCTTTTGCAGTACTCACGTGTCTGACACATGGACGGTGCCGCTCCCCAGCAACTCGTGCTATTCGTCTTCGCGTTAGAACACGATGGGCTGCAAGAGGGACCTAAATGCAAGTTTATTTATTTTTTATTTAGAACACTTTTATTAATAACAGGCGAAAGCTAAAACACGTTGCATGCATTAGGACAAAAACGCGCACTGAGTATAGTTTGTGTCGTGCACTGAATGTGATTATCTCCCTTTGAACGGAACAACGAACGTGAAGAATTTCCTGCTGCCCTTACTGGAGACTCGCATGAAAATAGAGTGTAGTTTACTGAAGAGAATTAACCTGGTGACGAGTTCAGAACGTATTTTTTTTGTCTGGGTAATTTACGTAACGAAGTGTGGGTGTTACCTGTTTTCAGTCTTTGCAGCAACAACAACAAAAGAACAAACGAGAAAACAGCATTTTGGTAAAAACCCTTTTATAATATTAGTAAATCGAAAATAAAAAGGAATTTGTTAACATTTTAAAAAAGACTTGGCTCAGAATATTAAACAGGAGCTTATTTTCTTCCTTCTTAAGTAACTATATAATGTTATTGAGAGAGAGTGTGTGTGTGTGTTCAAGCAAGAGATCCAGCACACACCTATTTTACCACTTCTTTGCTAATTATTTTTATTTATCTTCTAAATAAACATAGTTTTCTGCGTGCATTGGTTTTAAAATGCTTACATATTGTTAGGTAATCCTTCGACTTGTATACAACATTGACCTTGGATGACTTTGAACTGATCATGTCCCATCTAATGGTGTCGATGTGGCAGAGAATTTGATTGTTATATATAACAACATTTCCAGCTGATATTTCTGAAACAGCAAGAATTAAATTTAAAATAAAAATAAATTAAGAAAACCAATTAAATGCAGGTTAATGATAACAAATTATTATCATCATCATCATCATTATCATCATCATTATTATTATTATTATTATTAAAGTATTGCTTTTAATTTTTAAACTTCCTCAAAAATAATTTTAACTGAATGTTAAATAGAATGATGTTTACACTGAATATAACATAATATACTGCGAAATGAGTGTCGAATATTAAAAATATTAATTTAATTTTGAATAATACTGGAAACACTTCTGGCTACGGTACTGCAGTGATGTGCCACTTTCTGGAAAAGGAAATATACATCAGACTATGTAGGAAAAGGGCACTTAGCATATATATATTCTGAAACAATATTACGCTTGCTGAAAACATGAAAAAGATCAGAAAATGGAGCAAGATTCTGTGATGATGGAAGTCCGTTTTCATTATTTTTGTAATTAGATTTGTTCTAAAGAGTACTTATTTATCTGCAGGCTTCCACTAACTGGGTAGTGCAGTAATCAGACTCAAGGGTCGAAGGCCAGAGTTCCCTCTATCCGTGGAGTACCTCACCAGCATGATTTCTTCTCGCTCTTCTTCACCAGCTTGCCGCCCTCCGCTTCCCCCCCCCACATCTGAAGATGTAAAAAAAAAAAAACACCAGTAGGGACAATCGTTGCATTTGTCGAAGCCGGCCGGACCGCACCTTCGCGCAGGTACTCTCCATTTAGCCATCCGGCTTGTGCTTCGGGTAATCGGTGGCAAGCTAAATCAGGGGAGATAACTGAAATCACCCAACGTGTCTTTGAGGTGTTTTCTCCACAGCGGTCCGGCATAAAACTGCACTTGATTCAAGCACCGAGATTCAAGTTGCAAGGATAATTAATCACAAGGGATAGAGTAATTAATTGTGGCGTCTTAAACTAGTGATAGAAGGGTCCGCGGCATTCTGTGTGAGCGGCTTTTTGTATATTCCGTATTTACCGTCTCGACACTTACCGATAAAAGGTGAACTTTAAACGACGTTTACTGACAGATTAAAGCTGCGATTTTGTCCAGTGCGAGATCTTCGAACGCGTCTGGTTGCACAGGACACTTTACAAGTTGTGTCCCGGTTGTGTGCATCTATTCAGCGACAGTCATACAGCAAAATGACATCACTGAAGGTGTCGTGACGAGTGCCGAGGCGCCGCGTGACGTCTGGACGAATCCACCACCAGAGGGCGGGCTGGCTGGTCAGAGGAGTCGGTCCTCACGGATGTGGCATGCCAAAGCTGCGCTACACTTGACTCATAACCAAGGAAATCTTCAGCGCGAAAAAGTTTGCGGGCCGATAAAGCAAACGAACGTGTCGCTATAATTTCAGCACATTAATGTCTACAGAGTCATTTTCGCTGTCTTACAAGCAGAAAGTATCGTGGACAATAATTTCGCGACACTAGATGGTCCCGTGAAGGCCGGATAGCAGATGACTCGTACGTACACCATCGGCAAAAGTGAGTGGAAATTCCCATCCATTTGTCATTTGGGTATAATTAGCACTTTTTAAAAATTATTTTATACCTTTTTTTCCTTCCCACTATGGATAACTTTCAGAAACTGCAAACTTTCTAACACTCGCATTCAATTTGCGTTATGAGTCATCAGTGGACATGTGCAACGGTAGCAAACAGCCAGTACTCGCGAAAACGTAAGTAACATTTTTTTTAAAAAAATTATTGTCACGCCTATATCTTAGATGAATAGCACTGTACCGTGAGGTTAGAATATTCTCGAAACTGCAGTTACGTGCAGATGACATATTTTCAGTATTACTGTATTAGTGAGTACACAATTTTTGAGCGTCAGTGTATGTCCGTGTACTGACGGCTTGAAGATTTAGGCTGGAAGGGAGACTTTGTTTTATTAAAACCACTGCAAAAATGAACATTAAGAAAGGAAATTGATTTTTAAAAAAGGTATATCAGCTCCACTTGCCTGTGAGTGACGGTAACTGTAACTCCTGAAGTCCAATGGAACTGCTGTTTGCCTTGAAATTGAGTAGAACACAGAGACTGCAGAATCCGCCATCCGTCCATTCAAGATTGTGTTTACCACGAATCAGCTGCAGGCTGGTTAAAGGAACTTTATTGGCGTGTACGCCAAGGATCAAGACGTACCCCGTAACCTCCCGGATGTGACGTAAGAAGCTCAAATCGTAGTTCTTCTTTTCGTTGAGGAAAGCCAGCTCCAAGTTTCCATCGACAAATGTGCAGTTTGTGTACCGGTTTCGGTATCGATTGTATCGGCTCGCCGAATATCCCGACACCGATATCCCACTCGCTGTACCAAGACAGACTAAGGCGGAAACAGTAATAATAATAATAATTATTATTATCATTGCGAAAGAATAACAAGTGGTTATTACGTGGCAGAAGGTCGATGCCTGAAATGAAATCTGAAGGGTAACAGGTATAGATCGTTTCGTTATTATCGTATAAACCCTCCTCCCACCAAATAAACTTCAAATACAGTAAACAGAATTCTGTCAGCCCCGGAAATGTTTATAACAACGAGAATTACGCGGTTCCACTTCAGATCGATTCTTTCTTGTGTGGGCCGGGTTTCTTACTAAAGG
Source organism: Nautilus pompilius (assembly GCA_018389105.1). Taxonomy (NCBI): domain Eukaryota; kingdom Metazoa; phylum Mollusca; class Cephalopoda; order Nautilida; family Nautilidae; genus Nautilus; species Nautilus pompilius. The sequence continues at coordinate 15,651 of JACATO010000924.1, read as the reverse complement.
GGAAAATGCTCCTTGTGTTTCCCTTCCCAGACCAACATCAGCCCCTCGCGTGTTTAGAACCCGCGCGCTGGGGCGAATAAGTAAATATTTACGTTTTTTTCCTTTTAAAAAAAAATGTTCGTGCCAGCGTAATTTTTTTTTCTTGCAAATAGCTGTCTGTGTATAAGGAGATGTAATAGCCCAGTCGACTGAGAGAGAGAGAGAGAGAGGAGAGAGAGAGAGAGAGGTTCGTTTCTCCAGGCTGGTCCGCCGCCAAATCGACAGGAAAATCAAACTGACGAGTTCCATGGTTTTTTTGTGGACCTTTGGGATGAAGGGAGGAAAAAACACATAACAGTGATGTAGAGGCCGCGGAGATTTAAAGATCATACGTTTGACAGCCGCCTCGTTAGATATGAAAGACCGTATAGAATATGCGGCTCGTTTGGACTGGCTTCAATCAATCCGCCAGTCGCCGTCACGAATATAATGCGACTTTTCTGCTGTGCTGGTGGTGGGCGGGGGGGGGGGCGAGAGCTGCAACTTCCCTTTTGACAGTAATTTGGGAAGCACAGAACGTATGACCCGACTGAACAACCTTTTGTGCATTTCGAGTTCCGACACGCACTTCTACGTGGCCATCATTGCGTAAAACCAGATTAACAACCCGCACCTTACTGCGGTAAACAGCTCCTCGAGCACCTCCGGAATTGAATAAGTCGCACTTTATTGTAAAGAATTCCTTGTGCGTAAAAAATTGATCCCGCACCAACAGTGCCTTGAGCACCTGCAGACAATTAATCCGCACTCGACCGTAAAGAGTTTCTTGTGCACTCACTGCCATTGAATAACCCGCGCCTTGTTGTGCGCACCATAAAACGAATAGCCCGCACTTCTCGCGTCAGTACGAAAAGGCCACTGCTATAGCTATCCATTTCCTACATCAAACCGTAAATTAAAGGGCAAAGTAGCTGTGTATTAAAGATAGTTATGTGTGTGTGTGTGTGTGTGTGTGTGTGAGAGAGAGAGAGTTTTTCTTTTAAAATACTGATTTTTTCAACTCCAAACGGCCGACCGGACGTATGCTGACCAGAATTAGTAAATATTACCAGCTAGATTAATAGTAATTTTCAGACGGTGTGAAACCCACAGACTTCGGACGAAACATTTAAGCGGAAGCAGACAGAAAATATCTCTCCCCGACGCAGCTTGGAGGCCGTGGGTGGGTGTAGCAACGACCTCAGCAAAAGAACATCCATGGTAAGTCAGGGTTTTCGCCACGTATCCCTGCTCTAATTTACTAACAAACGCGACTTCGAAGAACGCAGTTACCATCACATCGTTATATCCTTCTTCTCCGTCTCAGCTCTGTATTCGTAGCTGTCTTGGAAACGTTTCCACTTGGGAGTTATTACCGAAAAGGCAGCGCGCTAGTAGTCGAGCCACTGCGCCAACCGACTCGAATTACTCGATTCTGTCCAAAACAAACTGCGTGCAATCGGGAACTTTAACCCCTGGGTTAGCCCCGGGTGGTGGGAGGGGCGACGACGACAGGCTGGTGGTTTTCCAACCCGCCTGCTGGCTCCACGGGACCCTTACACTTCTCGGGTTACCCCCGACCCACATCTTCTCCGCTCCGCCGATACCCTATAACCTGCTTCCAAGTAAAACCCGACCGATTTATTTCACTCTTAATCTACACCCCTTTTTTTTTTGGTTTTGTTTATTTAAAAAAAAAATAGATATAATAATAATAAACGAAAGGTTTTTAAATACCGCAAATTCGATTAAAGCTTCGGTTTATTCTTCGAGAACGTAAAACCGAAGTTTGAAGTCTTGCTCTCTAAATGGACCCTCCCTCCTCCTCATCCTCCTCCTCTTCGCTTTTCCTTACAAATATTTTCGTTTCCTCGGAAATTTCTGTCGAGGCGAAAGATAGACAAATAAAGTGGTAAATATTTACCTCTCTCGTTGAGTCGACTCGGAGTGGACAGAACCGGCTGCAGAGCGGCGAAGAGAAGCAAAAGGCCGAGAGACGAGATTCCCATTTTTTTCTTTTTTTTCTTTTTTTATCTTATTTTGTTGTTGTTGTTGTTGTTGTTGTTGTTGTTTTCGGATGCCGTGTTCTAGACGGCCCCGGCCGCGGCGTCTCTAACTAACCCGACGGGAGACTGGAATCCGGTTGGGGGTAGGAGGACGTGGAGCGATGACGTTAGCGATTTCCCAGACTCTCGGCTGGCTGGCTGGCTGGCTGATGATGATGATGATGATGTCGGTCCGGGCTGAGCCTCGAGCGCCCGGAGCCAGTGTGCATTCGCCGAGATTGGCTCGGGCCAATAAGCGCCCGGCACCGGACGCCTCCAAAAAGGGAGAAGTCGCCTTAAAATCGTTTTAGATCGATGGTTTACCGAAAAAAGAAGAGAACGGGTTGGTGGGGGAGGCAGAGCTGGCGTGCATGCGGGTTAAAGAGGCGCCCACCGATAGAAGAAAGCCCTTTGGAAACAGATCTAGAGTGAGGAGGGGGCGACGACACTGGCCGCTCTATACGCGGAGAGCCAGGATGATGTCCTTGCCGAATGTCCGGATGTGTAATAAAATGTTCCAATGTACAATATCTCTGTTTGACCATCCAGTATTTTGGTAGTTAATCTGTGAAACTGGAAAAATAAGCAATAAACGTCTCAAACGACTGGTATTTAGTTTTCATACAAATATCAGAATTGGAATTTTGTTCCCCTTTAAAAACCGAATTAACCCTTGACAATCTTTACGAGGGTTCCGAGCCCCCCCCCTATTTCAAGGCGTAGATGGGACCTGCCTCTACTTAATCGCTCGACTAGTACAGGGCACAGGTTTTATATGGACGATATCTAGATTCGGATCCGGTCCCGTAATGAATTCAAATTGAAGTTTGCAGAATCCTTGCTCACACCATCAGAAGACTTCACCAAAAGAACCGAATCATTCTACACCTCTGTTAATGCTGAATTAAAAGAGACTGCTCGGAGGTTTATCAGTACCGGGGCGAGCATTCGGCTACACAGTAGGCTCAAAAGTGTTCTTATCCTCTACATGCGATGGTGAGAGGCCGTTGGTTTTCCTTTATTTGACCTCCGGTTATTTTAGCTTGAATTTGACTTGGTGTTTTGAAATAGCAAATAAAAATCTTTAAGAAAGGAATGACTATAAAATGACAGAAATTTGCACGATAGCTTTTCTCGAAGGTCGTGCGACGCTCTCATCGGTGAGAGGCTAGCAATTCTTCTTTGCCCCCAACCTCTACTATCCTGTGTATGACGACCTCAAAGAGCCGAGAGGTTCTTCCTGGCGCGGTTTAGTCGCCGTTATATATGAAAGACGGGGGAGGTGATATCTCGAAAATTCCCTCCTTGGTTTAGTAATCTAAGAAGTAGAAACGATTCTTCCCTCTTATGTTTAATTTTTTTTTTGGCCAGGCTTCGTATGAACCTGTGTGTTGACTTCACTTGAGTAGAATCTTTAGCGGATTTAAATATTCGGGATCATTCTCCTGTGTGTTGCATGCAATATTTCTCGACCATTAACTGGCTTTAAGCAAATCGTCTGATAGAATATATGATTTCTGAAGAAACCAAATTTCCGGTAGGACAACTGTCCTTTTCTTCAATAACAATAATCATCATGTGCAATCCGGGAATCTGGAATCAATAATAATAATAATAATAATAAGAAGAAGAAGAAGAAGAAGAAGAAGTTATTTTCTCTCTTCCGCATAAGAACTCCTCTAGTTTGTCAATAAAAGCTGTAGAACTCTTCTTCAAGATGCATAACTGTCGGACCCATTTCGTAAAACTCTACATAATAATCGATTAAACTGGTTAATAAACATACAGTTGTGTAATTTAGTTTGCCAAGTATTCGGGGTAACAGTGTAAGAAAAGCCAGCTTTTGGAAGGGGGATTAAATGTTTTGTTAATTTAAAATTGCGACGAAGTAGAGGGGTAAGAATGTCTGTTTTGCAAATGCTTCACTTAGGAAGACAGGGTTAGAGAGTAGGGAGTTCCAGCCCCCTTCCACTGTCGCTATTCCAGTGGGCAGATCTTCAGACCGAGACACGCTTAACAAACCAGTGAGGAAGGGAAGTTGGTTTTTTTGAGGGGGGGATGGCGCTTTGATTTGTGTTAGAAAATAGTATCATAGCATCGAACACGCTAGCCCACAGAAAATCTATAGAATGAGACTTGAGCCTGGTGCCGTTAACAGGTCGGTGGAGGAACTTTGGCAGTTGCGAAGATTCACGAGTTCTTGGCGCCAAACGTGAAGCATTATTCCCCCGGAGTCTGTTACGCGGCCGACCGCCGTCGTGTTCCAAGACCGTTTCCGGTACCGACGACGAGAGAAGCGACCCTGATCTGCGCGAGCTGCCTTTCTTCCGCGACCCGGGAGGGACGGCCTAAGACCCTTCGAGCTCTCGCCAATTTGTTGAGAGCCACCACGATGATCAGCAGAGCAGTTCGTGGGACGTCAGCGAAACAGCTGAAGTCGAACGAGATAAAGAAAACAAACAGAGACGGTCGGGGTGAAGAACCCTGTCTGCTGCATTGCGAATGAAATACGTAAAATTCCCCGTTAAAAAGTTGGATAAATAATCACACAACGGAATTTTTTGTGACCGTGAATAATAAACTAATGGTAAACGTAAGGCGGGTGGGCGGGGGTACTCGGCGCGAAGTAAAACTTTGAATTTCTAAGCTGAGCGTATAGAACAAGCGAAAATCTACGCTAAGAGGTTGGGCTGTAATAGTCCTCCTTGTCTGAATGCGAAGAGTTTCTCTTCTTGGGGGTTCGGCATCTCGACTTTAGGAAAACATCCACCGTGAACACCAGACTGAAAGCCCTGACCTGTTCAGTACTTGAGATGCTAGCTGAATAGGCCTGCTGGAGAGGTAGGGGGAGAGATGGAGAGAGAGAGATGATGTCATTACAGAGAGAGAGAGATGGAGAGAGAAGAGAGATGATGTCATTACAGAGAGAGATGGAGAGAGAAGAGAGATGATGTCAGTACAGAGATGGAGAGAGAGAGAGATGATGTCAGTACAGAGAGAGATGGAGAGAGAAGAGAGATGATGTCATTACAGAGAGAGATGGAGAGAGAAGAGAGATGATGTCATTACAGAGAGAGATGGAGAGAGAAGAGATGATGTCATTACAGAGAGAGATGGAGAGAGAAGAGAGATGATGTCATTACAGAGAGAGAGAGGATTAGTCGTAGTTCTAGACAAATTTCTAAAACAACTTTCCTTAATCTCTTATACCTACGTAATCCGGACACATTCGTATTCCTGTATTTATTATTTTTTTATGGGTACTTTGGCAAATCCGTAATGTATGCAGTTCTAGTGGCCCTGCGATCCGAACACCGCGCGCTATCGTAGTTGTACGGAAATTAAACTTTGGTAACAAAAAAAAAAGCGTTAAGAAGAATTGTAAGAATTTTTATTTTATTCAACTCTTTCATATTCACGTAAACGAATATTTAAACTCTTGGTTTGTACTGAAAACTCCTACGCTTTCTGATAGAAATATAAAGTAGATAGATATTTAGGTTAAATCGAATAAAAATCTCTTTGTATTTACCAAGTTTTGGCTTCTTCTTTTTTTAATACTAAAACTTTACGAAGACGTGGTGGGTGGGGGACTAGTGCCGTCTGTTTGCACTGGAGCGTTTGGATTGTTTTCATTGAAAAAATGTTGCAAGCTTGCAGCTGATGTCAGAGATTACTTTAGCAGGATTTATAAACATTAAGTTGACATCACTTTTAGTTTTTCTGTTGACATTTGTTTTGCCTGTTTAATAAAAGACGAAGTCAGATGTTATCTTACAAATGGGAAATTTCCAGTACGGCTTAAATTACAAAATAATTAGGACTGCTACATTTTGTAGGAAGAGATCGATAGTGGTTGACTGATAACAACACCCTTGGCAAGACGCACAGACGAATATATCGATGGAGGAAGAACAGCCAGCTCGTGGCTACTATCTCGGCGCCTCGGAGGATGGGGAGGGCGCTTCGCTGAAAGCTGACAATACAATAATGAGGATCAAGTTGGTGAGCAGAACGACGAAGAGGAGCAGTCGGAAGAAGAATTTGTCGAGAACGTTGGCGATGCTCTTCCACGAGTCAAACTGTTCGATCTTTTGCTCCGGCTCTTCAGTCGGGTTCGACTCTTTCTTTCTCTCCCTCCGGTTCGGACTGCGCAGCATGCTGGCGCCCTTCAGGTGCCTGCCCGCGCCATCCTTGGTCGACGCCCTCTGGCTCCAGCCCTCGACCCTGCCGCAGTCCTCGCTGGTGGGAGCTCGGCTCCAGCCCTCGCACTCAACGCCGTGGCGGCCGCCGTGCGACGACACCTGCGACGAAAAGCCCGTGGCCAGCCTCTGAAGCCAGGTGGGAATCTCTTCGTCGTCGGCGCGGTGATACAGCTGCAGGATGATGATGGTCAAGATCACCGACACCGTGCCGATGAACATGATCGTTACCAAGTAGAGCTCTGAAATGGAAGACCGCCCGCATTAGTCTTTAGTCCAGCCCACTGTTTCTTCACGATTACAGATTCCAATTACATTTTTAAAATGGCCGATTTTACTCTGTACAAGGGCCACTGCGCTGCCTTGTAGTGCCCCAGCTTCTTGAAGGAACCCTTCGAGCTGCAAGTCGTTCTGTTAAATAAGGTAATTAGATTATTCTTTAAAAAGAGCACACACACACACACACACACACACACACAACATACGTATATGGTATATGGTACCCGGAAGTCTGTGAACTAAGAAAAATAATATAAACGTTAGTCTGAAAATTAGATGAATTTGTTGATGTTGAGATTATGATAGAGACGCCACCACCGTTAGGTAAATAAAGGGCGAGGCTTTCACTGCTGGTGGTTTTGTGGCCTTCCTGTAGTCGCCGGGAAATGTGACTCTCATTCTGGAAATACGGAGCTGTTCCGCTTAAGGGGGGTGCGGCCATTACCGTGGCGGTAAACCTAAGCGCAGCCATCAGCTTTAATTCCCCGACAGGGAAAAGCTTTCGGGGCTCTATCTGCCCGCCCGCCCTCCTCTCCTGGGGTCTCGCTCATCGCGCCACCTACCCCCACTCCCGATCCGACGATCGGGCAAAAGGACGGAACTCCGCCTGTCCGTCGGCACAAACAAACGAAAGCGAAAGTAGTTACCTAAGACCGCCACGTGCTTCGACGTCGCCGGCATGTTGTTGCTGACCATGGTTAGCAGCACGGCGTAGGACAGCAGCACGGTGATGGAGTAGGACACCTTCTCCCCGGCGTCAACTGGAATAAGGAAGGCCATGACGCACAACACCGAGATCAGCATCAGCGGCAGGATTATGTTCAGCGTGTAGAAGAGCGCGCGCCGGCGCACCACCATCTTGAAGTGCAACTCCATGAAAGTGCTGCCCATGGCGTCCGTCTTCCACTGGTTCACCTCCGTCCTCAGCACCTGCCATTCGCCGTTAGCTTGGAAATCATCCAGGTTGATGTTCTTCGACTTGTTCACGAGTCTGATCTCCTTCTGCGTGTAGATCCAGTCTGTGAGTTCAATGACGCACGACTGGGTGTCGAACGGGTAGTAAGTGATGTCGATGTCGCAGTGGGTCAGGATGGAGACGGGAATTTCCCAAACAACCATGCCGCTGTGGTTGATCCGGAGTATCATGTCGTCGTTCCCCAGGGCTTTAATGTCTCCGGCTCTGCAGCGAACAAACCGAAAAATGTATTTGCCAGCTTTTAAGAAAAACTGCGAAAAGTTTCGACAAGTGAAAAAAAAAATATATATATATATACCAACCGCAGTACTAACGACGGCCGAGCAGCGAGTGGCTGGCTATCTGCTCCTAATTTGAGTTAAGGCAGAACCGGGCCGGAATAGCGCTTAGCGAATAAGTGACCGGCCACCGGTCACGTGCATCACCGATATGTCGTGGAAATGCGGCGCACTGGCGCACTACGAGATTTTTGTCAGTCGTTTAAAAGTCCAGCGTGAAGACGCGCACATACAAAAAAGTAATTAATTATTAATAGCAGATTTCCGCCTTCTTTATATTCGAAAATATATTTCACACTCAGTTTTTTTAAAAATCCCGTTTATGTAACAAAATCCACTTGAAACCCAGGACCCAGCAGCCACAAATAATCTGAAAAAAGTTTGTTTCTCGGCTATTTTTCGTAGATCGAAACTCGCCGTTGCTTGTCCGTTCTTTTATTACTGTCTCTGCGATGAGTTCCTTTCCTCCTCTTTGCCTTCTAAAGTCGACTGCCGAGTTCTGACTGTAGAAAAACCACGTGGTGCGGTTTTCGCACTGGCCGTCTGGGGTATCGTGCGAAAACCAAGTCAGGGCCCCATACTACGTTAACACGAAGCTACTCAGCGCGCCGTGGCTTCCGCTTTTCTCTCAATGATTTATTCCTATCGTATACATTCTTCTTTATCGTGTTATTCGTGTCATTATTGTTCTTGGTGTATTGAGGTTGTCCAGTATTCGAGAATGTGAGATGAAAATAGTCCACGAATCTGACTTCGATTTGCCTTTCAAGGTACTCGAATTTTCAGCCGTATTGAGGCTTCGCGGAGAGATTCGACAAGAGGAAAGCAAAACGAATTTTCTACAAAAGCAACATAAAACAAATGATTACTGGCCCGAACATTAGTTGTTGTTGTTGTTTCTTCTGAATATGGTTTTGGCTGGTTTGCTACGGAAGCTGCGGAACGCCATCAGCCGTTTACTTCTCTCTCTCTCTCTCTCTTCTTTTTTAATAGATAATCGATCAGCATTTATTCTTGTATTCATCATCGAGATTTTGGCTACTAAATTCTGCATTTGTAATCGACGGGTTAATTTAAACTCTCAACATCTTTTTATTTATTCTTTTTGTTGTTGTTGTTGACATTTTTCATTTATTTATTTATTTATTTGCTTCGTGAACTGAAAAGAGATTAAATTATGGATAAATCAAGCAAAGCAGGAAAAAATTTTTATTGATTTTCGCGAGGCAATAGCTAGATTTTGACTATGCTAAACTTTTGAGTGCTTTCCGTTGTTGAAATCTGATCTTTGGCTTCCAACACACACACACACACACACACACACAGAGGCACGCGCGCAAATCGGCGGAGAAAGAATATTTTTCTTACGTGTTGTCCACAACAATTTGCGGAGTCCACAGTTTTCCCTTTTGTTCCATGATGTATGTGACATTGTGAAATTCTCCGGGGTTCCATCCCAAATTCGGATCACGCCAGAACTGCAAAACAAAGCCAAAAGACTGCGTTTCGGTATTGGTAAATTTCCTGCTATTTAAATGTGTCTGTGTTATTGTCGTCTCCAAACAAAAGGTCCAGGAATACATCAGTTTCTCATGGAAATTACACGTACAATTGACCTTTTTGGTGCTTTAGTGTGATCACTAAAGTTAAGTTTTTTTTACCAATTGTTTCTTCTTTGGTAGTTTTGTGGAATGTTTCAAAGTGTGTAAGACTTTTTAAAGAGAGAAATTAACTGAACATATGGCTCATCAGGTTGCTACAGCCGACCTCTCCCTGTTGTGAAGGATGTACTGCAGAAAATAAGACGTCTGTTACATTAAGATTTTGTGTTAATCATTTAGCAAATAAAGCTGACCTTTCTGGAAATATATATATATATATATAGTTTGTTTTTTAACTTTTGTAAACCAGTGTATTTAGTCCTCATTTCTAACTTTGACATTTTATAGTTTTAGACAACTTCAGACGGACATCAGTTTACTTTCACCTTTCTCAACTTATGTTAAGGTGCTTCTATTCTGAAAACACGCTAAAGTACGAGCCGTGAAATGTCCGACTTACTGCTCTGCCGGTCCCCGTTTGAAAAAAGAAGTCAAACAGGTGCCAATCAGGAAGGTACCTGCAGACATCGTCCTTGTCTTGCGTGTAATTCCTATGAACGTATTCTACTTACCGCTGTTATCCATCCTGTTATGGAGAGGGTCTGGCTGCGGGTGTTCTGCAAAGGCAGACGGATACGAAATCAGAATTCAACTTTAAAACGCCTTTTTTTTTAATAAAAAAAAATTAATAAATCGCGATAAAATAGGATGCGCAAAAGTTAAGGAAAACAAACAAAAATGATACATACGCTACTCGTGACTGTAAACGATCTTATTTACGTAAAATAAGAAACACTTCTCTGTCAGCCATAGTAATGCGCTAAGACGCGTGGTGATCTATGGTAACGATGGCAACTATTGTGCTTCAGTAACAATTATCAGTTATGAATGGTGCTTTGAGTGGTTTCGAAGGCGCTAGTTCGATCAGCCGTCAGTGTAGCCTCGAGTAAGATTATCGGATCGTTAATTTGATAAACTGCGAAAGTAGCTTTGAGTAGGATTACTAATTGTCGCGGGGTAATAATAATAATAATAATAATAATAATAATAATAATAATAATGCCACCGAAACCAAGATACATACATTAAAAATTATGGGAAAATAATAAAGTTTCAAGAAATTTTATTATCTCACGTCTTCTAAAGCTAAATCTCTGTGATAAAATACCAACACTGCGGGTAATATCGTCGTCAGTAAGTTCGGTCCAGGACTGAGGGTCGAGTTTAAAAATTGTGATTTTCATAGGAAATTGTTTTAAACAAACAATAATTATTTCATGAAAACATAAAGACGACACAATGCTGTAAATAGTTAAGCAGTCTGGCAAAGCATTTCCTATAACAGAACTTCCACCGACTAATATGATGTCAATTCTTTTTTTTTTAGGTATGAATTATGTTTTAGTGTCTTATCCTGCACACTTCCAAGTATCTCTCGAACTGTAGTAGACAGACAGACAACGAATTTTGTTTGCCCAACTCTGTATACATTTAAATAGGAGCGAATTGCTCTTCTCCCGCTCTTCTGGTTGTTGCCGGCTTCGTTTTGCTTTACGCCATCACGAAAGTACATTTCCCACCCATTTCGTCTATGATACCACGTGTTTCTGTTGTTGGTGGTTGTGCCAGTGTTTTCTGCAATCTCTCTCTCTCTCTCTCTCTCTCTCTCTCTCCTCTCTCTCTCTCTCTCACACAGTGGAAAAGAAAGAATGGGTTTTGGCAAGAAATCTACTTATAATTCTGATTTTTGTAGCAATCGTAACGCGAAGCTCTCTGAAGATTTAGAGAAATAAACAAATACCAAATAATGGAAAACACGGTGCTTCCAACAGAAGTTCATAGATTTATATATTATTTTGGTAGACAACCGTCGTTTTTTGCTATCGTGTATACTTATGCGTGAGAAGTAAACATATTTCCCACTGTTCATATCCTGATTTCAAGTTTAAAACTTTAAAGCAAATAAATATTTTAGTTTGATGTCGAAATTTGGTTTAAAACCGGAATTTTCACAGTAATACAAAATTTTTTTTTAAATGTTGGGGAGGTATTTATTCCACTTATGGGTAATATCGGTATGCTGTATGTTTCTCAGATGTCAGATAAATGCTGTTCATGAACTCCAGCGCCCTCATCACTTAGCGTCAACTGTCAAGAGTCGGCGGTGTTTTTAAACAGCTGCGGGTGTGACAGAAAACGTGTCCTGGCCCCAACGGCGAAAACAGATCCCCAGATGGCTGATCCGAGTCGACCACATCTGCGTGCGAAATCGGGTCACCCCCCAGAGAGTGCAAAAGTACCTTTACCACGCCTTAGCATCTGTCTGGTCTCTGTTAAGATTCGTAGTTGTAATAAACGTGCGCATGTATGGGGGGGGGTCTGTAATAGTTCCGACATAATAATATACTTTCTGAGTTTTTCTCCAAAGTCTTACAGCCACCCCACTTTTTTAAGGTGGTGGTTGGGGGGGTAATGATGAGAGAAACTGAGGTCTGCTGTTTCAGAGCTCATGTGCACGATCTCCCGTTCTCCGTCGACAGTTGTTTCATAGCCTGATTGATGCCCAGAGGAACAGACCAATTTCTAAAATTTTAAATACAAAACAAACCCCAAAAATAAGCATTCAACAAAAGTTAACATATCTTCATAAAAACTGGTTAACGAATTGTGTCTGTTTTAAAATCTCTGTAAGAAAAAGACGAATAAATATCATCCTAGTGTCAAGTTATTACTCTGTTATATTATGTTTAGATCGTTTGCTTGAGGGACACTTGAACCATTCCGGGCCAGGCAATAATGTGGCTCGGTGGCGAGTGTTGGGGCTCCGGGACCTAAGGGTCCTGGGTTCAGTTCCCCGCTGCTGGCGCATCATCGTGACCCTTGAGCGAGGTACTTTACTGCTGACATTGCTGCTGGGGAGTGGCCCGTGTTGGCACTCAGACAGAGGAACCAAGGGCGGGGGGACGATCTATAGCCGTGACAGAGGCGAGTCTCCTACGACAAGGAAAAGTCAGGAGAACAAACCGCTGCTGAAGACGGAGGCACTGGGACAGAGAGCGCATAACGACGGTGCAGCGCCTCCCACTCTTATGGAGTGAGTGATCGAAGAAGAAAGAAAGAACCATTCTGGGTATCGCCAGGGAATTTATATGTTCATTTGCAGTAGAATTCTTCTTTTCTTCTTCTTAGTTACCCGCTATTTTTACAGTCCTCTTTGGGCGCAGCTCTTTGGATTTTCTCTTTTTTAGAAAATTTTCCCACATTTGTCTTTGGTTGTTGTTAGGGTTAAATAATCAGAACCATTTTGTTGTGTGAACGTCTTTACTTATATTATACCCATTAGTTCTGTACGACTACGGCGGCGACGGGGGGGGGCGAATTGATGGCTTGCTTCTTTGGTGCAGTATAGAAAACTAAAACAGTAAAACAATTACTTTAAAATAAAAAAAACGAAAGAGAAAGTTCCGATAAGAATGAAGCCTCATCTGAATCATCACATCCATTTCTGCAGTCTGCACTATACGAGAAATATAACCGGGCGAGCGATTGCTAGAACCGAAGATATTCCTGTTACTGTGCAGTCTGTAGATAGGGTCCCGGGAACGTTACGTCACAGCGTTCTGGAATTCTTGTCCAAGATTGATCTTGGGAGAAATTCGGCTTCGTTATCACCAGACACCTGACGGCCTTTCGCGGGCTGCTGTTGTCGTGGTAATTTTCTTTCCTTTTTATTACTTATTATTCTGTTGTTGTCGTCGTCGTTGTTGCAAAGGGGAAAGGACTTAGCAGGTCCAGGCTGATTTTATCTGAGAGAAAATCATCTGGTTTAGACGAATAGTACAAAAGCACTCTGTCTGTTTCAGCGAAGATAGCGGATCGATATCGGCTCGTGCGCTTTACCATTATTTCCGTGTGACCTCTACTCCGGCTTCATCGCTGTTTAATATAGAATAGACTTCGCTAGAGAATAATGTAAAACGTGTAAGGGAAGTAATGAGCCGGGATCAATAAATGACACTTCTGTGCTGGGAAATGTGGAGGGTTTTTAGGCGTGGTCTCTGGTTTCGGTCTTTCGAGCAGAGGGATAACTATAAGCGGTCTAGAGAATACGAGCACCGACAATCCGCAATTGGCTTCCGGCATCGAACCCACCAAACCCCGTCTCACAAGATTTCTTGGAGGTGAATGGGGTGGGTGGGGCTTTATTTCTGAAAAGCTATCATTTAACCATAGGACAAATAAATGGGATCGGATTTTTCGGTCTCGGCAAATGTGTATTGCGATTCGCTCTATTTACAGACGAAGTTTTCGATTCTAAGAAAGCCCGGTAATCATTTGGGGGGGGGTTTCAAATTCCCACGGCTCGCCCTCCTCTTCTTTCTTCGCCTAAGCCTGTCTTCATGGTAACGGAGCGCTTGTAAACGGCTAACGATTTTTCCTGTCTTCTTTTAACGATGGCGGGGGACCTTATTACGTGCGATCTCAGTTAGTTACCCATAACACTCTGCGAGGTCGGGTCACAGAAGCAGCTTCGCCGCATAATCTGATTAATCACGTGACGTGCAATTACGAATATCGATTCGACTACGTTCGGAAAACCTGTAACAGCTGCGCAGTAGTAGTAAAAACCGAAGTCGTGTAGATTAGGACTAAACTGTGAGACTAATGTATCAGAGAAAGTATCACTTTCTTCTATTCTGCGTAAAAGAAAATTTTAAGAGAGACGTACATGCACTAAGTATTATAATGGTCTCTTTATTGGTGGTTTAAATGTCTCCTTTACAAAATAAACCCTAAGTGTACATATTAAATATTTTTAATTAATTAAGATGAATTTTCAAAAGTACTCTAAAAGGAAGAAAAAGTAGATTCGAGGCTCTATAAATTTGCATAAAAACTGATAAGTTTTACACCATGACATTCACCCAGTACGTTATCTGAAAATAGCGGAATTTAGGGCACTTGTCGTGTATCCGAAGTAAATAACACCTGAAATAACGGCTTACGTATTGTGAACATTTTTTAAAAAAACCTCTTTCTTATCAAGGAAAATACATGTGAAAATTGTACAAAAAAATTGGTGATAATATAGAGCTTTACGACCAATTTATGTATTTTTATGGTGTTAATAAAAGCTTCTTTGTTTTATGTACATATTTAGTTCAAGAATGTTTCTTTTAAAAATACCTTTTCTGGTTTGCCTTTTGTTAAAAAAATATTAGCCAGAATATTTTTGTTAATTAATAGCGAGGTGTGGAGAAGAAACAAGAAAGTTCACTTGTTTAATGACATTAAAACAAGCCAAGTTGTTATTGTAATAGGGGGCTATAGCGTACAGAAGAACGCTTAACTCTGCCACGAATCTAGTTTATTTGAGATAAAGTAGTTTATCTTGTGAAAACGTGGAGCAGATAATCAGCAAGACAGCATGGTTTCGTGTGGGTGTGAAGCTAACGAGCGACTTTGTAAGTGTTTTAAAATTAAATCTCGCCATATGATGTCTCCAATACCAGTTAGATTATCGCCATGATTCTCTCTCTCTCTCTCTGATCGCTCTCTGTAGTGACGTCATCTCTCTCTTTACTGACGTCATCTCTCTCTATGCTCTCTCTATCCGTACTGATCGATCTCTGTAGTGACGTATATCTCGCTCTCTATCCTCTGTGTCTCGTAGTGACGTCATCTCGCTCTCTCTCTCTCTCTCTCTCTCTCTCTTCTTCTCTCTCTCTCTCTCTCTCTCCATATCTCTCCCTCCCTCCCTTTTAATGTGAGGCTAAAACCCGAGAGCGGATATCTGCACTTTGCTTTTCTTTGCAAAGACTGAAACAAGCAGAAAAGAAAGACAATCGTCTTAAGAGTCTTCAGCGCGTAAATCTCTCAGTCTTTTTCCCCCGAAGACGACCGGTCGGCTGCTTGGAAAGTGGGAGGAGTCTAAATACATTAGGGTAGAATCTCTACCGCAGCTACACCTCAGCCCAAAAGATTGAGAAGCCGGGGTCACCATGGTGAGAATATAAAAGCCACAAAATCTATCATTTCACCACATAATGAGTAGTTAACGAAACGATTCCATTATATGCCATCATCTTACTTGTACAAAGATTAAAAAAAGAAATAAAGAATGAAAACAAAAAATAGAATACATTGAAGATTTAGGAAAGTTCTTTTTAAATATTACTTTATTATTTCTTAAACTAATTTTTAAAAAATCTGAATATCTTTGGTTACTTATACGCACACCTTGGTCAGGTT
>JACATO010000923.1:1397500-1446747 GCA_018389105.1 Nautilus pompilius | reverse complement strand
TCACCACTAACTCTCTCCGTTACGACGGTACTACATCAGGAAAAACAACAGCAATTTGTATGGATAAAATTAATTTGAAGAATTAGATAAACATAGCGGGATTAGATAAGATTGCAAAAGTTGTATTTTTGTTTCCTTTTTTTTTGGAAAAGAAATAAAGAATGAAGATCAGAATTTGAAGTCTGGAGATGTAATGAATACATCATTTTGGAAAGTAGAAAATGCAAACATTTCAAATTTGAATTTCACATGAAATTCGTCTGCCATTCTTCAGGAGGGGAGATTAAAGGTTGCATAGGTCTTACTCTGATTATTTTAAAAGATACGAAACGAAGTGCTGAACGTAATCCAAGAAGCATTCTTTTATTTGGTCAAGGTCAACAGATGTTTTGGAAACATGGATTTTCTCTTCGAAGACACGGACGAATTGATCCATGAAGTTCAAAGCTCAGTTTCCTGATATTATACAAAATTTATAAGAAAAGAAAATCAAGAATGAAAAAAAGATAAAACCGGATAGAATTGGAAGAAGAATAAACTTTTCACGAAGATTCCAAGTACCGACTCCAGGCAGAATGTTTATCAAAAACTGTTCTCTGCTTGAGAAATATCCAGATTGTTTCAGTGGATAAGACGCAGCGAACCGGAAATTAACGTGTTACATTGTACAGCTATCTACCGAAAACTTCTTTTGCTTTCTTGCCGTTAAAAGTTATAATTGATCAATTTATTTAATAGATATAAAAAAATTCACAAAGCAAAGTGAAATCAAATTTCAAAGAGGAGGACATAAGCATTGGTCGATTTGAGTCAGACAAAACCCGGCGTCGAATGCTGTCCATGAAACTAACCACACGAATATTTCAAGTACAACTATGAAAATTTCCTTCAAATGAAAAATGCTGTTCACTATACTTTTATAAAGAGTAAAAATATAATAATCAACTGTCGTGTACATATTGTAATGTTTGATCTCCTGGACAAATGTCTGTCCCTCAGTTATCCTTACCAATTTCTTCCCTCCATATTAAAGTAAAATTCACTCATTCATGTCACCTACCAGATTCCGTGAAAACCATCTCCTGCCCGACATAGTTGACGAAACTCCTATCAGCCATTGATCCGTGATCGGCTAAGGTTTAAAACTCCTGTCTCGGTTTAATCTAAATTACTGCTTATTTAACATACAAGTAATGTGAGATCTTTAGGGTAGAGGAGAGGGAACCATGGCTCCAGTGAAGTAGACAATGTTTAGGGCGACCAAGTGGTATTAAACTGGGATATAAGTTGTTTCACCTGAAGCAGAATCCCTACTGAACTCTGATTGTCTACTTTCACGCGACAATGTCGCCTAATCGATAATGCTAAATCAATGATGTATCGTTGGATACAGAGGACAGATTGCCTTTGAGTTTCTGAGCGAATACATTTTGTTTCTCCTCTCCGATCAGCGGGATACTGTTTCTAGTTGAATCGACAAGAAACATGAAGAAAATATTAGTTCGGCCCTTAAGCGATGGATTTACGTTCGACAAAGACACTAAAGGATGTGGAATCCAGAGCATCCACAGTAAACAGGGATCCTGTGAGGAAGCGGAGAAGTCGAGATCGGATGCGGACGGAAGGGAAGGTGAAGCGTCCGAGCTGCAGCAGATAATCTCTTCGTACTTTCAGGAGACTTCGATGCACGGACTAAAATACATCGTCGATGCCAGGTGCAAATTACGGAGGTAAGCATTATTTCTGCGGCTTTGTTCTATTTTACCTGATAATCATTTAAAAAGTTGTCGATGTTTGTTCCCGACAGGTGAGACAAACAAGTTCTCTCACAGAGCCAGATGATTATTTCCGTATAGCGGCCGTATTTCGTCGGCCTTTTCTCCGTACAACGAATAGAATCACATGAAGGAACTCGCGGGTCTTTCTAATAGCGAAACCTAATTGTCTCCGCATCTAAGTAAATCCAAATTCTGTGATCATCTACGAACTTTATGATTTTCTAAGAAATGTAGGCGATTTAAATCTTTTCAAACATTTGAGGCACAAATAAGGAAACAGTCGCCTGTTCTCATGTCCTGAAAACTAGAAACAGGTTCGTTAGGATCATAAATGGGCCCTAGAAATACGTTTCTACTAATTCTGATGTCACAGTAGCCATGAGAGGTCAATAAGCACGAGACGGCCTTCTCTCTATTAACTGTGTGGAAACATTCAGTAATTAATTATTCCATTGTTATTGCAACGTGTCTGACAAAACTGCATAGATCAGGGTTTACTTCAAGAGTAAATGTACCAAAGGTATAAAAAATTATTAATATTTTGAAATGTGACAAATTTCCATTTTTTATCAGAATTCGATTAGAATAGAAGGCAATCATTTGTTGGTCACATCTCAGCAGCATAAACGGGAGAGCTATGGAAAATACCGAAACTTTATTTGAATATTGTGGTACCTCAAATAATAATCAGATTATATATCTACCTGCTTGTCGTTGTTATAATCCAAATATTGATTTACCACCTTTGATGTTTGGTATCATGTATTTAATATTTTTTTCAATATAAAACATGTTCTAAACACAGAGAATAATAGTCACTCATGTAATTGAGAACAGTTCTTTGTATCACTCTATCTGACTGGATCTGTCTTCAGTGTACAAGGTGGAAATAACGATGAAACAAAAGGTTAAGAAGTCATAGACAGTAATTCAACTAAAATAGGATCCACAGTCTTAAGTTATCAACCAAGTTAACGTTTTCGGTCTTCCTGACATAGTATTGAACAACTTACTCGTGTTCGTGTCCTTACTCAGGGTAAAACTGTGTTTGATATCACTTTATGTCAGGTAGTTTGAGGCAATGATCGTTCTTTCTGTAAACTGATATTTGTCTGCGAAGGTAATCATTACCGACACCTGAACAGCTAAAACAGTTATTGCCCAGACTAAGCCTGACTTTGTTGATTAGAAAATAACCCCAAAATTTTCTTCGAATAGATAGCAGTTCAAAGGATACAGAAATATCTCATCTACACCTTTAATCAAGATCCAGTGTTGTTATAACATCTTACCCACATAAAAAAATATTTCCCTTTTCCCCTGAGTAACTTAATAATTAATCATTAATACAGTCATGGTAAATTTAGTTTTACTTTTAGAGAAAATTATTTCAACTGAAATGGGAACCAAAAATTTTAATTATCAATGAAGGAAATTTTTTCGTTTAATTTAAAAACGAATTGAAGAGCGAGTGCGTGCTTCTATTCTTACTCAGGTTCAAACTGTGGTTAGTACCAGTTTATATCACGTGATTTGTCTTGGTAATGTAGCATCTCTCCAATTATGTTCACCACAGGTTTTATACATTTCCAGAGTTGATATCCGGGCAGAGCACAAACTCTACAGGACAGTTAAAGACCATCGAGACCGAGAATAATTATATAATTAAAGATTTATTATTTTACTTTTTTAAATGATTTTTGACATTTTTCAGGATCGTATGGGGCCTAGCCGTGCTGGGCATGGCGATATCATTGCTGATCACGCTTACATCCCACCTGAGCTCATACTACTCATATCCGACGCGAATGACTTACAATACAAAGATTCTTGGAGAACTTGTTTTCCCCTCGGTGACTGTGTGCAACTTGAGTCCTTTCAGCAAGAAAAACTACAACAATGAGAAGCTAAACAACTACTCACTACAACTTTACATGAAATACATATTGAATGAATCGGAAAGAATTAACCTAAGCGACCCCTACTACGACAGAAACATGTACGACGAGTTTTCCAAAGGCTTTCAGACCGACCTCGTTCATAAGTGTTTCTTCAACAACCTCCAAGACTGTAAACACAAGCTCACGAAAGTGGTAACCAACGATGGTCAGTGTTTTACCTTCAACTCCGCACTGGACCAGTCCGCCCCTCTCACAACGAAGTGGACGAACAGCCAAAGTGGACTCATATTCCTTTTGGATGTGCAGCAAGAACACGACACATTCGGAATGTACATGGGAGCTGGAGTGAAAGTAAGTAACTTCATGTAGTAATTGACAGAATATAAGCGAAATAAACCGTATTTAGTTATTTAATCGTATTGCGGTAATTTTGAACCGATCATTTTACATAAACTGACACTGTGGTTGATAAAGGTGAAATTTTCTTAGATATTTTACTGTCACTGCTGCTGTGTCAAGCACCATGATGGCGTAGATGAGTGATGGTCTGTAAAGGGCAGAACCGTTTTACTTGATTAAATTTGATGCTCAATGGCAAATTTTGACCATTCATATTTCACGGGTTTTTTTAATGTTTTACTCTATAAGAGTTGTTGTCTTTCACGATTTTTAAGGAAGAGAGAAATGTTATGGACAGTGGAAAGACTGACAACAGTTGGCCCAACAACAGAACCTTTTGCATTCATTTACCCAACAGTTTCGGCGAAAACGATAACTGCGGTTTTCTAAAATTTTCCGTTGCCCTGGATATGATTTTGACCCAATTAAACATCTCTGTAATATGAATTACAATCCTTATTAGTCAGCTGACCAGTTTTCTAGATACTCCCTTGTGATGAGCTGAAACAGAATGAAATGGGATTTCTGTTGACAAATTCACGTAGTGCACATAGCTGTAAATGTATTAGGCAAATATCTACCATCATCACTATTTACAAAATACTTGAGAGAACCCGGATGTATTTGCTGGTAACCATCGTTTTCAACTTACTTTATATCCACGTTCATATATTGCTGCATATAGTTGATGCATGGAAGAATACAACTAATGGAATATATTATGTAGATTTTTCTGAAATCTTAGAGCATTATGACGAAATTATTTTTTTCTAAATATCTTCCATTTTGCATTATAAATTATTGGTTTATCTGCAACTACGCTCTTTAGAGAACATAATTGTACATCTGAGATTTCCTTGCTGTATTAACATTCGTAGATAACCATTTCTCAAACATAAATAAATCAAGGAAGCTGGTCAGCTGGTATAAGTATCCTTTGTTCACATTTGTAAATCAATTACCATAAATACTTTAACACTAGTATCGATTTCTCATTGTTTGTGTATCGCTGGAACTATTAACCTTAAATATATAACTACCATTGATGGGGCAGTGACAAAAATCTCCCTCTCTTTGTTGTCGACTCTTTATCATTGCCATAGTTATTGGACATCTTTAAATCAATCGATGTTGCCAACTCCTCTCGGTTATTCATCATAATCACATAAAATCACATCTACAAAAACTCTGACACCGCATGACCCTTTTCCTCTTGTGTAACAACAGGTTTACCTGAACGATGCCCGGACTGGTGCAGAAGAAGGGACGACCACATTTTTAGCTTCACCAGGACAAACAACACAAGCTGTCATACGGACACACACGGTACGGTCATTCCGCCAGTTCAATATGGAATAAAACCGCGTGCACTGTGACGTGAACCTGACGTCACGGATACACTTTTTCCAATGAAAAATATATTTAGCTTATTGAATTCTTGTTGTTGTTGTTGTTGTTGTTGTAGACTTCGGAATAAGGAAAAATCAGAATAAAAGTAGAAAAATATGGAGTCAATTAATGTAAGTTTTCCTAAATTAAACTTATAATAGACAAACCATAGAATTACGTCAAGAATCGTACGCTAATACATGGGCGATAAAAGGACTCTATGATTTCTTAGGGACAAAAATATTCACAACAGAATTTGTTGAATGGACATCACTATCACTCGAATAAATATATATATATATATGTATTTGTATATATACATAAAGAGGACGTAAATAAGACCATAATTTCTTCTAAGATGTAAAAAAATTAAACTTGTTTTCGTCTCCAGTTATTTTATATCGAATAGTCACCTTAAATCACATCTATACTAAACCTGCTGATTTCTGGACTCACAGTCTCAGGAGAGGATCATTTGGATTCTTCAGAAAGTGCCATTATCAAACTCCTAGCAGTTCTCAGGGTTTCACTTTATTACTTTATTTTGAAAAAACAAAAGTTTTCACAGAAGAATCATGGAGAAAAGGGGAGATAATCAGTCAGATAATAAAAGATTCCAATATAAATCAATATCCTCATGTAGGAAATCTAAAAAGATAGTGAACTTTTTAGGATCCATTTTTCCATACGATCTTTGACACAATTTGTTTTGTACGTGAGCTTCTCTGTGGCTAAGCCAACTAACATTCGTCTTATTCTTCCTCATTCAGCTAAAGCTTCTTGGATACCCGTATAAGTCTTGGAGTGATGAGTTTTGTGTGAACACGGACGATGCAAACTTTGTTAACCCTCTGAAGTTCGCACGGTGGTACAGTAAAGCCAGCTGTCTAAAAGAGTGCCAAGCTGAGTATATTTACAAACGCTGTCAGTGCGTGTCCATCACCGACTTCGGTACCAAATTTTACTTCTTTTCTCTTTATTTTAAAATTTAAAATGGATCTGATTTAATTAGTTCGCTACATTCCTTTCCTTTAAAGGAATTTGAAGACGTATATCAATGTACCATTAATTCCGTCAATCGGATTCCACCATCGGATCACATGAAGTCTCCCTTTGTTATATATATTGCTCTCACACGCCTGCATGGTTCCACTACACTTCTTCCATCTGTACACAAAATGGTACTGCTACTGTAGGTCTTCACTGGGTTAAAACTGAAAGAAATAACTCTTAAACGGATCAAGACTTAATCAGCGACTGTTCAACAAAATCCACTCGTATAACACAACATTCATTAAAAGATATGTAAATGAGCTCACTAGAAAACATGTAAATTACCCTCAGTAAAATAATATTAAATAAACTCCCTTGTGACTATATCTATGTTTGCTATGGTAGGATTTTTGCTTTGAAGGGAATCGTGACGAGTGGACAGCTCTACTCGTTTGGAAAATTCCCTGAAGTGTAGAGCTCTTGTAGGATAGAGGCCGTAAATGCACTAAGCCATGTTTCGGAAAGGTTAAAATGAAAGTGAATGGACTTTCTGCCTCTTGTTTTCGTTAATGGATTTAATAGCAGCTTATATAGCTTCTATGGATCATGTATTGTCGTAGGTTTTACCGCATCCTCAACAGATTAGCAATAATTACTTTTCGTTTGCATTCTTTGTTAGAATTTCTTGTGTGCTGATTTGGTACTGGTTGTTTCCCATCAAGCACCTGAATGATTTTTGTGATTTCCTTATTTCTTTGATAAAAGTTGTTATAGATGAAGGGGTGATTGCGTTGGCCATTTAATGAATAAATCTATAATAATTTTGGAAATGTTTTATTTATAATGTTGCTAAAATTTGGAAAGCATTTTATTCGTCACGATGTTAATCATTCATAAACTGTGTTCGATTGTAGAGTGAATAACTGTTCTGTGGATAACAGTGATAATAAAACGTCATGAGGTCGTCAGTCTCTACTCTCGTAGTTCAAGTTTACCTCCAGAAGGAGATTTAACCACGTTTGTGGTTATCCTCCGAATGCTTTGGTCTCACATGAACCGTTGAACAGATTTACATAACTTTTTTATTTGCTTTCCACAAAATCACCCACCGAGGGAATGAACACTCACGTGTTGTCTGCTAACAAACGCATATATTTCCAAGTTCTTTAATCGAGTTGCCAATTTACAGTAATGATTTATCTTAACTTGGTGTCATCAAATGTTCATCCCTGGTTTCCTGAAATATACAATGTATCCTGAAACTTTTCCACACAATTATTTTAAGGAAAGCTGGTTTGTGGAAATATAAATGTAGCTTACGCTATTATTATTACAATTCTCTTTATTCAGGTAACTTGACTGTGTGCTCCCTGAGAAAGTTTTACACCTGCTACGTGAGATATGCAGGTAAAGTTTTAAATCTGTTTGATATTTTTTCGGTATTCTGACCGTTGAAAATGTTGCTGTGGTACAATTTGATCAGTGTATTTCCATGATAACATTGAGATGAAAGAGGCGTAACTCTGAATGCCTTGGTGGCTGTGTGCTAAGGAGACGAGGTTCATAACTTCAGATCAAATTTGATCGGTAGGAAATTAGAGGTCACAACTCATTCCAGATGTTAATGATTGTATGTCCGACATCATTACTTGAATAACAAACTAACATTAACAAAAAGACTAAACTTGGTGTATGGTTAATAACTTATCCAGAATCATAAAAGAAAGGTGAGGATCATTTGTTTAAGACTTTTAGAATTAGAAAAGTGAATTAATTCTGGATCTAAATCATAAAAATGATGAGAAATATTCACATTTATTGAACACTGAGTTTCCAATACAAATGAACTTGTTCAATTACAGTTACTCCCAGGTCGGACGAGTTGTTTTCTTTACTGCACAACTAACGTCAGCTACATTGTACCCACCTGTTCATACTCTTAAATAAACACGATTTTAACAATCCACGTCTTTACCCATTCTGTCTCATCTATACCTAAGGTTCTGATGCTGATGACATCTTTTCGTCTCCTCACCTGATTCCTATGACAAACTTTACCCTGATAAATTAATGATATAGTTATTAAGTTTTCACTAGTAAAAATACTGAATTAAAAATCATCTTAGACTCCAATATCCCTAAAACTCTTTTATCCATTTTTCATAAAACTTGATCGAGCTGCTTTGTTGAAGAGGTTGCTTAGTTGAAACGTTGATGGCAGCACCTTTCTTGTTTCTCTACAGTAATGGACACTGTACCATACTCCACAATAACAAGAATAGCTCAACATATTCCATGTCTCTGTGTCCATTCTCATTACTTGGTCTTTAAATTAATAGACCTACTTTTTGTACTCTGCAGTTATATTTATTACGAACTCAAGTTTGCAGGATAAGTGCGGATGTATGGAAAGATGTAGTGTGAAAAGTTACAACGTTCGAATATCAACAGCTTACTTCCCTTCTGCAGTTATTCAAAACTATTTTACATCCAAATATCATGGGTTAACCGCTGAGTACACCAGGTTAGTGAGATTTGGTTATGTTGACCTCTTTGCTGAAGTTAATTGTTGCTTATTTTAATTGTTTTAAAGTTGTCTATTTTATCTAACCATTTATGAATCTTTTCCAAAAATATGTATCTAATTTTCGAAGATTTATGGATTGGAAGTTAATGGATGTATAATTCTCATCTATTCCATTTAAAATATTCTAAACATTTACTTTAAAGTAATTTAATAATAATAATAATAATAATAATAATAATAATATTTCAGGAAGAATTTTCTCGAAATTCGTATTTATTTCGATCAGCTGATTGAGACTGAAGTGGAGCAGGTTCCAGTTTACACAATCGATGGAATTCTGGGTAAAAGAAAATTTCACTCTTTTATATTTGTGTTTTCACTCATTGTGCTTATTGAAGTATTTCATTCAGGTTCCAGTAAAGAAGACTTTCCTTTCACGGTGCTCCACAAGAATTATTCTGAGTACCTACCAAGTAAATTAGGTCTTGTAACGGTTCTTCAATGAATAAATTTGTAACTTTTCGATTAAAGAAAGTTGATGAATTCCAAACCAAAAACCGGTCACACCTCCCCAGTCGTCTCGTTTCCTGCTCTAAATACCGAGCTGTTCTTCCTCATCTTCTCAGATTATTCAAATGAGGGTTTATTGAGGAAAGCTGAAGTAAGTAAACGAAGTATATACTCTGTACCGCAAAGTTAACCTTCTTTTTCTTTCATTTCAACTGGTATAAAAAGAATTCCTTGCAGTGGTAACCCAACAGAACCGGTCAGTTAGAACTGTACGACCAGGAAAGGTTGGTCACAAGGGAATCAATCAGGTAGCAGTAAACTTATCGCTGGACATCTGTGTTGAAGGAGACTAATTCTAGACACAAAATCCTCCCCACAAACGTCGCTCCAAGGGTGATACAAAACACAAGTGGGAGTTAATTAGCTTAATTCCTTTATAAATATCGCGCTCATTTTATGAAAATAAAAAGACATTTTTAAAAATTAGAATAAATCATTTATGCCGCATTTTTGTCAGTCGTTTAGTTTAAATGTTTCCTAGAAAGGTCTTCACCGTCTACTGTCTGACCGCCTCCTTGAACGGTCAATAATCAAGCGACAACAATGAAAGTTTTATTATACTTTATTTTATTACATTTGACCGAAAACTTATTTTAAATATTTTCTGCACGATAAAAATGGTTTGATCTCAGGGTGTTGTAGCTTAGAACCTCATTTACGTTCTGAAGGACCTACACCCACAATTTATGGTCTCTCGCTCTAAGGGTTCGGCTGTGACTGGTAACAAACAAAGGTACAAATACCAGGAAATATCTATCAGAAAGTCTAGTATCATCTTTTGTTTTCTTTCACGTGCTGGTTAGTGGTAATATAATTGTATAGTACCCTATATTATATTATAGTAAAGAAAACCGTAATGTAGCAGAGTACTACGTCTGGATAAGATTGGAAGTTTGGGATCCACATAAAGTCCCTGTAATACAAAAATAAGATCTTAAACGGATTTATCGAAGTTCTCCCGCATCATTTTATGGTCATTGACGACAGAATAGTAAAGAGAAAGTCACAAAATCATCAAGAATAGAATAGATCGCATGACAACCTCTGGTACCAGAAGTAGATTCAACATGCCCTATTTTCAGTCCCTTTGCTATTTGAAATATTTGTATTTAATATTCAAAGTTGGTCTCACTTATTGCAATTGCTATCATCAATACATTTTATGATCTTCTGCTTAGAAAGGCAAAAAGGAGTTCGAACTAGTGGTTCTGCTACAAAACTCCATAAAATGTCAATAGCTATGTCACATGATGTCTCTTGCCGACTGTCTTTAATACAACTACAGCAGTTCGGTTTCTCAGATAGACTTTAGTTCCACCTCATTTGGAACATGCAGTTAATGAATAAAGTCCCATCGTTAAAGACGAATGGTAACTCCACAATATCCTGGAAAAACGTCTTAAAAGGATATAACAGGTTGATTTGTAATATATGCAATATCAGTAATAAAGAGATCATTGTTCTATTAGCAGTATCTTCTGGCGGTTGGGAGCAGAGTAAACAGAAGCGACCAGTGTCTGCCTGAAATAATCTGACAGAGGAGGTGGCAGACGGAGTTTTATAAAAAAGACGAGAGGTGTACACGATAAAGAGGTGTTTATATAAGTTCTCAAATTTCATGCCCCATTTCTCTATCTAATCGCTTTGGTATTTCGTGTTTTCAGTATCACAGCTGTCAGTGAACAGCTCCAGACGTAGAACAAATCTTTACTCGCAGACACGTACTGTTCTTAAAGGTTATACCTGTGTTCTTCCGTTTTGATTACAGGTAGCCTGGGAGGTCAGATGGGCCTTTTTCTGGGAGCCAGCATCCTCACCATCACTGAATTTGCTGAGGCCGCAATAACTTTCGTGTACTTCTTCATTAAAAAATATCTGACCTCCAGAGTGTAGAAGGTAACAGAGCTGGAAATATTTACTACAAGGAGAAAACAACTACGATGCTTCGTAAACGACTCACCTGAGCTTTAATACATATATCATGTCTTTAACCTATTATTGTGATTTCGCACCTTAAAGATACCTTAACGACTTTACCTTTACCTGCTAATTCATTAACATGTTTATGCTACTTTATAACATTATTTAAATATTCCAATGGCTGTCAGTAAACCAATTAATGAGAATAAATAATTAACAGTATTTCTGATTTGGTTTTTGTAGTCAACATTTTCATATTATTAATCCAGCATTGAAATTATTGAGAATACATTTTGATCGATTTCACCAATTAAAACATTAATCTAAGAATGAGATAATGATGATAATAATTGGTCCTGAAGTTGGCAATGTTCTTTAGTAACTGATGAGGCTCCACAATCGGCGGTTATTGCTAACGAAAGAGTTGAGAGCTGTGAGGCCCAGTGACTGAGTCTGATGACTGTACAATCCATGGGCCAAAAATTCTCATTGTACTGGAATCGGCCGATATCCCAGACGGGGGGGTCCGGAGAGAGGCAGTTCGCTACACACGGCCTAAAGAGACGACTGCCAGAAAGGAAGCGACATTTCCTAATAATTCATCACAAACGGCTGCAGGTGAAGTGTAAAAAAACAGAAAAAAGCAGAAAATTGCAGTTTTTGAAACCTGCTGTAAATGTACTCATCGTCTGCCTCCACAGTTGTCCAACAGAAATACACAGTTCAATGGGTAAACTGTATTTGAGCACCCAGGCCCTCATACGTGTATCAGGAGTGGGTCAAGGGTTTCAAGGATGTCAAAACAGACATCAGTACCTAGAAGCTGGTGGACGGATGATGGAGACCCGCAAGTGACATCGCACGTGCAGCGAACAGTGGCCTGGACCTTAACGTGTGCTGGCGGAAGGAGCTCAGGAAGTGGGTACATGCCCACACGAAGATGTCAGAACAGTTTACCTGCTGGATGCTGAGACAGAAGAAGGACCCAGCACGATGCCATAATCATGATTTACTGTTTTTAATGGACGTGAGTTTACCAATTAATGGAATAAACAATTAACAGAAGGTTTACCTCCCTAATACTTAAGAGCTGGTTGGTAAATGGAAGAGGACCCAAGGTTCCCAGGATTACATGCGAAAGAGATAATACGATGGCTCACCTGTCGCTTTGTCTGATATCCTGTGCTTCCAGTTTGCATGCTGTAAATAATGTGACCGTAATTAAAAGACTAGAAACCGTTTCCTCATTAATAAGTTCACGTGAAATGAAGGACGTAGAAAGTGATTGATTTTTGAGTATATTTTTCTGTATACATTCAACTGCGACATCGCAAATCATGGACATGAACCTCTGTTGATCGTAGGCGGTCAGCAGTAACAAATACGGACATCGCTACAGAAATGGCTCGATATCCGTTTGGGTCATCATGGATACATCCAGTACAGACCGTGGAACTCTCCACCCCACCAGCTGTTCCACAGTAGGTAAGTAACAGAGACAGTGGTCGGCCCCTCACCTTCTGTTTCCCGGTCTATTCCAGGCTTTAATTCCAAGCTTAACACTAAAAGGTAAAACATCCAGGTAACGAGAAAGCCCTGTATTACCTGAGGTGGTCCTATTTTCACGAGTGAGTAAATACAGGGCTCATCTTTATTCAGATTAACGAAATAACACGGCTACACTCCAGAGTGTATCGGAGTAGCCCTAACCGACCGCTTTGAGAAGTTGCTGCATACATAGATAATATGTCTACAGCAATATTACTTCCCTGATACCTTTTAATGATATGGTTTAAAGAGAGATAGGTGTGTAGGATAATCGCCTGTTCAACATCCACATCCAAGTTATCATGGACTATATTCTTCTGAACGTAGTTATTATCTACATCATCTGTTTAACTTGTGAAACGATAAACAATGTTTTGAGCGTGATTTTTATCGAAACCTCGTTAGTTATCTCCCTTTCAACATCTTGCTAGACGGATTATGTCCCTGTAAATCCCTAAGTCATAGAAACCTAAAATCGAACGAAGTAGAATTTTTTTATTGACAATTTTTCAATAAAATCACAATAGATTTTCATGACTCGACGTCTGGGAAGCTTCTGTTTTTTGTTTACTTCTACATCTTTCTCCTAATTATTATTATTATCATTATTATTATTTAACCTTGTGTTATTGTCGATAATGAATGATTATTTTCCATCTATCCCTGAAGCCCCCTTAACTGGCTGCCAACTGTGAAGGGCGAGGTTCGATAAATGAGTTAATCTGCTGATATCTACTTTCAGTTTCGTTACCTTATGGCAGCCACAATCGAAATTAACTTTTAAACTAAATATTTTAATCATGAGATGAACATTGCAAGCGTTTAATCTTTGTTTCCTCTGTATTTATGATGGAATAAAATCTGTATCATTTAGAAATATTTTGAAGATTAAAAAAACCAACAAAGTGAATCACGTGCTATCTATTTAGGGGAAGAACAAGGCCCCTAATGTTGGCCAGTGAGCCATTTCTGTTGACTTTTAAATGAAACTTTAAATTACGTGAAGAAAAACAGTGAAGTACAAATCGCAAGGAGAGAGATGAACTGTATTCATGCTGTCGGTCTGATCCAACAAGGCGACTTCCTGGCCCCTGGGAAGACGAACCACTGTAAATGTTTTACTTTTATGCAAATTACGAATCGCAGAAAGCTCACAAAAAGATAAATTGAAAGTAACTAATTATTGTTTTTGTGCTGCTGAACAATATTTTTGATGTATGATATGGAATATCAGCTGATATGCAGTTCGGAATATTCTTGTTTAATATTTGTCATTGTTTTGTACTGCGGTTTTTGGTATTTTCACTTTTGTAATAATTACATAATTACACGTGATGGCCCAAGGAGGGGGCGTGGTCGGAAGTCGGTAAGATCATCATTCTACAAGCAAACCATCGCTGTCTCGCGAGGAAAATCCACGAGATGTACGGAAACTTTGGTTCTGACAGCTAACGTTGGTGCAGTCAACACACACACACACGTAGAGTATTTAATGATATAAAAGATATAAACAGTTTATCTACATTAAAGAAAAGGTCAGGAGAAATCGTCTTTTCTGATTGTTCACAAACTGAGACCATCAGACTCCCTCCGCCTCCATTAGACGAGGGGTCGGCCCTTTATTGATGAGGGGGCCATAAAAAACTTGCCCCTTGACCGGCGGGCCATGAGTTCTGAATCTCCTAAAATGGTAACGATATTATTAATGTTAGCTATTTTACAAGCTGAAAATATTGTTGTAAAACACATTAATTAAATATATACGTTTTAGAAAAAGACTTTTTATTAAAGAAGAATTCATGTAATTAATATTTATCTTTTTTAATGACAATATTCAACAAAAAATGAAAAATGTGCGTTGGTGTGCGAAACAGTCTAGGTGTCTCAAATTTATCCTCCAGATATTTTGATATTGTAGAAAACATCTCAGCCAACGTTAGTGTCAATAAAGACTTCAACATTAACTTGACATCTTCATATGCAAGAGATGGTTGCAAAAACATTACAACAGAATTAGATCATATTCCTACAGCAAAACAATCAGTTATAGCTGGCGATGTTAATGCCAAACACCCTCACTGTAGCAGCATAAAGACAAATCATTCAGGTACAAATTACAGGAATGGATTAATGATCACGATCTCATTTTCCTCAACAACAAAGACACACCAACCAGAATCATCCCTTCGGACAAATAGACTCCAGATATATCACAATCACTAGCTAAGACATGGCGCCCAGAGTCAATGAGTGGAGGGTTCCTCATGATTCACTTGGCTCTAACCATCTTCCTATAAACATTCAAGCATAGCCCAAATGGAACAACAGAGAAGCAAACAGGCAGCTTTTTAGTTAGGTTATTCAGCAAAAAGCAGCTGCTGTTAGTATCTCAATAAAACAGAACATTGATGAAGAAGTTGAAGCTGTCACATCTTGCATAATCAATGGTGCAGAGGAAAGCTATCACCTGACAAGACTCCATATATGCCCTACAACGCTGTGGTACAATGAAGAGATTGTCAGGGAACGCCAAATAAAAGGGAAAGCAAGGCGAAAGTGGAAAGAACCCCACTCTATCGAAGAAAAGGTTGCTTTCAAAAGAGATTACAAACTATAGTCAAAAGAATCATCAAACTAACAAAAAGCAGTTCATGGAAAGATTTTGTTGGCTCAATCAATTGAGATACCCTTCATGCATCATCAGGAAAAGAATCAAGGATATCAATGGTTCAAGTTGACCTATCCAAACAGCTTTGCAGCCTGAGGGGACAATTGTCACAAATCTTCGAGACCAGGACCATTTATTTGGAGAGCATTATTCTGAAAAATACAGTATTTTGGATTCATCAATCAATCCAAAACATTATAAACTTAGTTTTATTTTGTTAACAGTAAGTTATTTTCCATTGTTATTTGTGAATATATTTTTCTAATATCTCGGCACCATGGACACACGCCAGCCACAACCAGTATATCCGGGTCCGGACAGCCTCGTTTTTACTCTGTTCCTGGATCACGACGTCATGTCCGGTAATGGACTTTACCGTATTAGTAGAATAAAGGTGTCCGGATAAACCTGTCTGGGTGGTTACCGAAACCTGTCAATTCTCAATAATCTCCACAGACAAAAGGAGAATAACAAGCCAAGCAAATTAAATGAAATGAAGTAAATATTAATAGAAGTCAGAGGAATCGTGCAACAAGCAAAGGGACGTTCAATTTTAACACCTTTCAGTTTGATTACTGATTAAATTTTTAAGCATCCTCAAGTCAACCAACTGTGTCCAATGTTTAGGAAAAAGACATAGTTAGGGATTCCAACCACCGACTGCAAACTTCCCGTCCGATGCTTGCATGTATCTGCTAAGTAGAAACAAATGTGTTGAAATACCGAGCAGGTAGGTGACCATTTTGGATTAGATTGTTTGAAAACCAGTACAATTCCGAATTTCCTATCAATACAATTACTGTGAACCGACTCTAGTGTGCGGTGGAAAAGGTCAACTTTGTTCGTGTACAAATTCACAAAAACTGAAAAAATATCCGCTAATCATCGAGTATCAAAACAAAATCCCATAATTCAATGCCCCGGAACTTGACGAACTGCTCTGGTCCAGTAGAACTCGGGTATATGACGATCGTCGTAAAACTCGTCCTGGTTCATGTCGCTGTCCTCCGACACGATCAGTGCAGCCTGACTTGGCCTTTATAACTCAGAAAGTTGTCGGTTCTCAATACAGGTATCAATTTTGAATTGGAGAATTACGTGCAAAAATATATCAGTGTAACTTCAAATATTTATTTGGTAATGGACAGATAGTGATATTGCAGCCGTAATATTAAAATTATATTTCCTTTCGGAATATTGAGATAATGAATAGATACGAGGAAAACCATAGGAATTCACGTGAGCACAGATCTTTGTCCTCAGGAAGGCGCAACAGACTACAATGGGAGCACCTGTCTGTTTTAAAATAGATTAGCAGGTTAAAGTTAAATAAAATTGGCAGAAAACCTAAACTGTGTTGCTTCATTTTTCTATCTTCGTAAAATGATCACCAATTTTAAAACTTTATCTCTCAAAATCGTTAATTGTTGGATATCCTGGTGGTTCAGGGATTTTAGAAAGTATTCAGAAAATATTAATATAAGAAAAAATTCGTCCATATTCAAACCGGTCAAAAACTGCTCCTTTCATCCACCTGATACCATTTATTTAAAAAGTGCCACTGCGATTGATTGCTACTTTACTTCCGGAACAATCGCAGAAAGATTTGGTCAAGTCCATGCTCTGCTGCCACACAAATCTTATTTGCTTTTTGTCATTAAAACGAGAATAGAACACAAAAGTTTGTTTTTACTACTCAAAAAATATATTTGTCTTCTATCATCGAAATGAAAAATGCTGTTCACTATACTTTTATAAAGAGTAAAAATATAATAATCAACTGTCGTGTACATATTGTAATGTTTGATCTCCTGGTCAGATGTTTGTCCCTCAGTTGTCCTTACCAATTTCTTCCCTCCATATTAAAGTAAAATTCACTCATTCATGTCACCTACCAGATTCCGTGAAAACCATCTCCTGCCCGACATAGTTGACGAAACTCCTATCAGCCATTGATCCGTGATCGGCTAAGGTTTAAAACTCCTGTCTCGGTTTAATCTAAATTACTGCTTATTTAACATACAATTAATGAGATCTTTAGCGGAGAAGAGAGGGAACCATGGCTCCAGTGGAGTAGACAAACTGGTATTACACTGGGCTATAAGTTGTTTCACCTGAAGCAGAATCCCTACTGAACTCTTATTGTCTACTTTCACGCGACAATGTCGCCTAATCGATAATGCTAAATCAATGATGTATCGTTGGATACAGAGGACAGATTGCCTGTGAGTTTCTGAGCGAATACATTTTGTTTCTCCTCTCCGATCTGCGGGATACTGTTTCTAGTTGAATCGACAAGAAACATGAAGAAAATATTAGTTCGGCCCTTAAGCGATGGATTTACGTTCGACAAAGACACTAAAGGATGTGGAATCCAGAGCATGCACAGTAAACAGGGATCCTGTGAGGAAGCGGAGAAGTCGAGATCGGATGCGGACGGAAGGGAAGGTGAAGCGTCCGAGCTGCAGCAGATAATCTCTTCGTACTTTCAGGAGACTTCGATGCATGGACTAAAATACATCGTCGATGCCAGGTGCAAATTATTGAGGTAAGCATTATTTCTGCGGCTTTGTTCTATTTTACCTGATAATCATTTAAAAAGTTGTCGATGTTTGTTCTCGACAGGTGAAACACTCAAGTTCTCTCACAGAGACAGATGATTATATTCTGTATAGTGGCCGTATTTCGTCGACTCTTTCTTTATGCCACGAATAGAATCACCTAAAGGAACTCGGTCTTTTTAACATCGAAACTAATTGTCTCCGCATCTAAGTATAACCCAATCCTGTGATCATTTACGAACATCATTACTTTCTAGGAAATGTTGGTGAGTTCAGTCTTTTCAAACATCTCATGCACAGATAAGGATACACCCCGCTCACGTCCCCTGAAAACTGGATCCAGGATCGTTAGATTCTGGCCCTATATACTCGTTTATGAAATATAGATTAATCAACAAATGAGATTTGATTCACTCCATATACCATCTATCAGGAGAATATTGAATAAAAGACAGTGTTTCTGCATGACACTCTTCAGTATTACCATTAACCAATATTCTTTATACAGAAGAAAAACAAAAACATAATGGATCAGGAATAATACCAAATTCTTATATCTATCTTTTTAGGGGTAGAGTTTCACTTTAAAACATTTTTTGTAAATCGGGATTTTTGCTGTTAACGTAGTAACTTTTTTCACCTCTTCCTTCTAATTGTTCACTTTTATACCTGAACAAAAAAGATCGCCATTAGATAAAGATAATCGTCATATCTTCTTAAAGAGATAATACACAAGTTAATCTTCCATATCGGTTTCACTTTCCAAAGGCTTTAAGGAAAACATGACAGACAGCTGTAGCACTGGTAACTTTAGGTCTCAACACATAGCAGACCCTGAAATATTATAATTAAGGGGATTTTATTTTGGTCATTGATAAAAATGTATTTGCATGCAGCAGGATAATACTTAAGGAAAGCATCAAACAAATAAATACCTGTCTCTACCTTTCGTACGTATCTTTTTTCATTCTTTCTGTTTATGTTCGAAGAAAATGAAATATCTCAATTTATCTCCATATGAAAACCATTTGTCTTTAAGAATTAAAACATAATTTTCCTGCTGCTCTGGTTTTGTTTTCGAAACCGTCCAATTCACAGTTCGTTATCCATTGTAGCGCAATATTTTGATAAACCAACTCTTTTAGAACAGAAATAACTGATGTCTAAAGATATAAAGATATCCTTTCTAGTTACTGTAGCCAGGTCAGTTATTCTAGTCCTGAACAATGCTCAGCCAAGTCGATTGAGCATAGGCTGATAGTTGTATGAACACCTGGATTCTGTTCTGAGCAGGTAGATTTGTTTTTACCTGAACAAAACTATTCGAGAGCAAACATTGCGCCTGACTTAATCACGGGCAATAATTATATTTAGATTCCTCGTCCGACCGGTTTCGAAAGCTCCACCTACCGGTGACTGCTTTTACTACTGATGCCTCATTTAATGTCTCTTCAGCCATCGCATCTTCGACCCCTATTTGCTGTCCAAAGGTTCTCGTTGTTTTTACAAATCAGCAGGAACCAACAAGAAATATACGAAATGTTAATCTACTTTCGTTTTACCGATGATTAAGAAATGTTTTCAAAATTTGAACCTGTTTGAAAGATAAAGATTATACGGATGGAAAAGATGCGATAAATTGTCGTGGCTGCTGTTCTGTTTGATACAGCCGAACAGTGCGTCACGCAGGCCAACGACGTGACGTCACTTCCGTCTATTAAATAGGATTAGGAAAACAATAAGTACCTCAGTGAACCTGAACTCCAAATCAGACTCCAAGTGCGCATACCCCATTATCAATCCTATAGACTGAGAGTTATATACATTTGTGTACTAATTATTAAACTAGTTTGTAAAACTTCCCAATATTAATCCCTGAAAATCAACAAATTACGAAATGCACCCGAGATGCAACAGAAGACGATTTTAATACATAATTTCATTCCCACAAATTGTGAAACGGAATATGAATAAAACACAACTCATATTCCATGAATACCTGTTTACGGCACCAAAAAATCTTGTTTCTCCACTTATATTAAATTATCTCCCAAGTATACGTTAGAGTCAATGTTTATAGTGCATAATATAAACGATGAGCTATCGAGGCTGTTCCTAGGAAAACTGTGAACTTAGTACAGCAGATTGTGGTGGTTAACGACTACCGCTTGATGTCGCTAGCGGATGGACGTAGGATTAAAAATCAGAAAAATTACATTGTAAACGATAGCGAAGAGTTTTCAGTGGTTGGATGCGTAAAGTGAATATAATAGAGGAAGCTGTGAGTTGGAGGTTAGCCTATTACATTGTTTGTTGTAATATCAAATCCATATTTCTGCAAATCTATGGCGTATGTATTAATAAGTAAGTAAAAAGGCACTATTAGTGTGAGTTGCTTACATATTAACGAAAGCATTTCCTGCTCTCCGCCATCAAATACCAACATCACAGAAATACCAAACAATGCAAGTTTCCATCCACTTTGATTCAATACCAAATTGCTGATTTCCGAAGTAATTTGTTTTACTTTGTTCCTGCCGCTTATTTGCGCGCCCTCTAACAAGGGAGGTAATTATGCGAGTAATGTGCATGCATTATTGCTGTCTTTTACAAATAATTCAAATTCAAGATGTAAACTATTGCTTTTTAGTTTGAAAATTTTGCAATAAACTACACAATCGTTTAGTATGGTTTCTCGAACACATTATTTCTCAACAGCCTCTTCTAACCGTCTGATTTCCTGATAGCAAACAAACACTACGAGAGTGGCGTCAGCGTTACGAAAATATTCCTGGGAGGAAGACCAATGGCTGACTGCTGACGCAGTCTGAGAGTGAAGGACAGCATAAAGAAGAACGGTTGGTGTTAGAAAAGAAACTGGAACTTTTCAATGCTGTGACTCAACCAACTTGATCCGGAAATTAAAACCTTTGTTAAACACAGATAACCTGGTTTCACTTTTGGGCTCTACAATTATTTAGTTTTGAGGAAATATGCCTCAGTTCAAGAATATTTCACGTCATGGACCTTTGGCCTTGTGGTCTGGTAAATGTTCCAAATAGTCACGTGACTCGGGCTCTTCTAGTTCTCGTTTAAACAGTCAGTCGTTTGTTTGTGTAGACGATAAGACGAAATAGGTCGGCTGCTGGTTGAGGCACCGGAACTGAACCAATCAAAAAATCTGACT
The DNA here is from genome assembly GCA_018389105.1 of Nautilus pompilius. Taxonomy (NCBI): domain Eukaryota; kingdom Metazoa; phylum Mollusca; class Cephalopoda; order Nautilida; family Nautilidae; genus Nautilus; species Nautilus pompilius. Next base: position 1,425,306 of record JACATO010000923.1, on the reverse strand, counting down.
TGTGGATACAGACGGTCTGTGACATATTTTATTGGTGATATGTGAACTGATGACGAGAGACACGACCGAGTGAAATAAGGTCGCTTTTTTTAAACATCTACCATTCTCTGTGTCCGATAATGGTAGGGACAGACGTTCAGCTGCAGGAATGAATATGGCGGGAAACCTGGCATCTCTAGCAAAGTTACGAAGTTTGCATATGACAAACTAATGCATACTCTGCATTAACAATTCTTCGGTGCCAATCATTCGGTCAGCATTAAGTTAAAAAGAACAAGAAAATCATCTTTGTAATATTTTATCGAAACTGTTTTATGCGAAGATATATTCACCTTCTCTTTCTCCCTCCTGTTATAGAGAGGGTAAATGTATTTTTATACTTGGACTTGCACTGTCATGGTTGACAAGGACTAATGTATAAATAAGTAGATGGATTGTAAATGTTCGGGCGTGGGACAAGCAAAGGATAGACCGCATCTAGGATCTTTACTCAACCATGAATAAAGCAGTATAAAGTTTCAAAATTACAAGTCCAAACTGAACAGGAACAATAAAATGGTTGTTACAACCACTCTCTATACGGTATTCAAACTGAAGTCTATCAATTTAGCGAAAATAGATATATACCTCAAATTATCTCACGCTCTTCATCACTTGATTCCCATATGAAACGAAGCATTTCACGTCCATAAGATGTCACTGTTTGAATTTATCACTGAAACAGTGAGCTATTGTTTATCTAAATAGTTTTATAATGCAATCAATAAGACAAATTAGTGTTTAATTCAAACGTTTCATAATAGGTTCTCCAGAAAGCGACTGATTTCATTGATTTTCTACATACACGAGCGCAGTGAATAGAGTGGTCTTTGTTTGATTATCTGGAGAATTGAGAACGAACGATTCGTTGTTGCACAAAATTTTACTGAATCTGTCTTCAATGAACAATATGTAAGTAATAATGAAACAGAAATTAGCAAGACAGGGCCATCTTGGTGTAATTTTCAATAAAACATGCTCCACAGTTTTTACTTATCAATCATTTCATATTTTTCCAGTTTACTTGAAGTAGCATGGAACAGCTGGCTCGTGTTTGTGTTCTAACTCGGGATCCAATTGTGTTTAGTGTCAGTTTATATCACGTGGTTTTACTTGACAATGAACCATTTCTACAACTTAGGTTAACCTCAGATTCTCCACTCTCCCAGAGTTTATATACAGACTGGTCACTTAAAGATCTTGGAGTGAGGATAATCATATACATTTTATTAAAGATTTATTATTATAATGATTTTGCACATTTTTCAGGGTCGTATGGGGACTAGGAGTGCTGGGTATGGCGATATTATTGCTGACCACTCTTACATCCCTCATGAGCTCATACTACTCATATCCGACTAGAATGACATTTAATACAAAAATTCTGGGAGAACTTGTTTTCCCCTCGGTGACTGTGTGCAACTTGAGTCCTTTTAACAAGAAAAACTACAACAATGACAAGCTAATCGACTACACGAGAATTCTCTTTAGTAGTTTTTTAATGAAAGAATGGAAAACAATGAACCTAAGCGACCCCTACTACGACAGCAACATGTACGACGAGTTTTCCAAAGGCTTTCAGACCGACTTCGTTTATATGTGTTTCTTCAACAACCTCCAAAACTGTAGACACAACCTCACCAAAGTGGTAACCAACGATGGTCAGTGTTTTACCTTCAACTCCGCACTGGACCAGTCTGCCCCTCTCACCACGAAGGGGACGAACAGCCAAAGTGGACTCGTATTCCTGCTGAACGTGCAGCAAGAACACAATACATTCGGGATGTACATGGGAGCTGGAGTGAAAGTAAGTAACTTTATGTAGTAATTGACAGAATATAAGCGAAATAAACCGTATTTAGTTATTTAATCGTATTACGGTTATTTAAGGCATTTCACATGAACTGACTCTGTGGATTACAGAGAAAGATGTTCGTGTCCTGGTATGTAAAGGGTAGAACCGTTCTACATGATTATCTTTGATGCCTGATGGTATGGTAAATTACGACCGTACATATTTCACGGTTTTATAATATTTTACTCTATAAGAGTTTTTGTGTCTCACAATTAATTAGGAAGAGAGAAATGTTGTGGACAATGGAAAGACTGACAACAGTTGGCCCAACAACAGAACCTTTTGCTTTCATGGAGCAGGTTAGCCAACAGTTCATCAAAAGGATGACTGTGGGGTTCAAAATGTTGCCACTGATTTCTCCAAATGTCATCAATTCTGTTAGCTAAATTATCTTATCGATGTATCTACAATTTTGGTAATTACCGGACAATTGAACACCTGATTTTCCACTGCGGTATCTACATCTATAGATAGCTCAGTTGGCAAACAAGTTTACACAAATCTGTGGGTTATAAAAATTACGTTGTTTCTGTTGTATTAGTCAATGAACCGATAACTAATGCGTGTAACGAGCTGGTCAGCTGCTAACGGCACCTATTGTTTACTTCCTTCAATCTAATATCGCGGAGATTTAACGAGATGTTTCAGTGATCTATACCTTCTATATCCTAAGATCTATTATTTTAAAATATGTTCCCGTTCTGGTCCAATCGATGAAAGATATTAAACTAAGGATTATCTAAAATCAAACTGCTATGAGATTAGTAGATAATATTCAGTAGTTTCTTACAGTAAAGAAGAAGCAACTTAGTATTTTATTTTGCTTTCAATTGTTTTATCACATCGCTAAATAAACCGCTTCAAATAAATGATTAATTAACCGAAATTATATTTAAAAAATATTAAACATCGTTGAGTGTGTTACAATATTTGCTTTTGTGAACAGTTTTATAGAGGAAGATGTAAGAAAATATCAATGTATGTTCCTCTAATTCTACATGGAATAATTAACGTTTTCAAGAAATTCTATTGCTATATGAAGTACACAGTTCATTTAATGTGTCAGAACAATCTAAGATGTTTAGCATTTTCCCCAAATTGATATTTAATTTTACATGTTTACAACCGTTATTGCTTGAATAACTGGTTAGTATCACAACTAGCCAGCGCCAGACCAGAGTACGTAGCATATGTATCATTCAAAGCTGGTGTGATAACTCTACCATCGGTTGATCAGTAACGAGAATCTCTCTCTCTCTCTTCTCTCTCTCTCTCTCTCTCTCTCTCTCTCTCTCTCTCTCTCTCCATCTCTCTTCATCTCTCTCTCTCTCTCTCTCTCCATCTCTCATTCTCTCTCTTTTCCTCTCCCCATCTCGCTCTCTCTCTCTCTCTCTTCTCTCTCTCTCTCTCTCTCTCTCTCTCCCTCCCTCTCCCTCTCTGTGCTGGCGACTCTTTATCATTGCCATAGTTATTGGACTTCTTTAAATCAATCGCTGCTGCCATCTTCTCTCGGTTATTCATCATAATCACATAAAATCACATCTACAAAAACTCTGACACCGCATGACCCTTTTCCTCTTGTGTAACAACAGGTTCACCTGAACGATGCTCGGACTGGTGCAGAAGAAGGGACGACCACATTTTTAGCTTCACCAGGACAAACAACACAAGCTGTCATACAGACACACACGGTACGGTCATTCCGCCAGTTCAATATGGAACAAAACCGCGTGCACTGTGACGTGGTGTTCACGTCACTAATGCGCGTCTATCAAAGACAATAGCTATTAATTTGTACAATTTTAAAAATTATTAACATGAAGAAAACAACGAATAAACCGAACTGAAAGCGATATAATAGAGCAGAAACCCAGCAAATTAGCCAAAATATTTCACTTGATGACTGGAATATGAAAGAGCGGTTTTGACTTTTCGCGTACAAAAATATTCTTGATAAACAGCGAATTTCTGAAAGATTCCTCAGTTAGATGGCAGTGGGGTTTTTGGCCTTTTATTGGACAGCACCGTCACAGTAAATATATAAACAGGGCGTAAAAGGGGCCATAGTTTCCTGTACGATGTAAAGTTGTCTTGAATCATCTTTAATCTAAAGGAAGTTAAACCTGCTGATTTCTGGGCTCACAGTCTAAGGACAGGATCATATTTTGATTCGTCGGAGAGTCAACTTGGTAATATTCTTGACCTCCTAGCAGTTCTCAGAGTTACACTGTATTTTTCTTTTAAAAGTCCGCGACACAGGAACCACGGAGAGAAATCCATGAAATTATTTAAAGATTTCATGAGAAACTAATATCGTCATATGGAAAAGTAAACAGGAATTATTTTTATTATATCACAAAGCATTTAATTCTCCATATCTGGTATCGATTTGTTTTAATCGTGAGAAAATTGTGGATAGAAAATGATAAATGAGAAATATTTAACTTTCTAGGCCGAGTAAAGTGAAATCAATATATAAAAATTAAATATAAAAATTGAATTTTTCCATACGATCTTTGACACAATTTGTTTTGTACGTGAGCTTCTTTGTGGCTAAACCAACTAACATTCGCTTTTTCTTCCCCATTCAGCTAAAGCTTCTTGGATACCCGTATAAGTCTTGGGGTGATGAGTTTTGTGTGAACACGGACGATGCAAACTTTGTTAACCCTCTGAAGTTCGCACGGTGGTACAGTAAAGCCAGCTGTCTAAAAGAGTGCCAAGCTGAGTATATTTACAAACGCTGCCAGTGCGTGTCCATCACCGACTTCGGTACCAAATTTTACTTCTTTTCTCTTTATTTTAAAATTTAAAATGGATCTGATTTAATTAGTTCGCTACATTCCTTTCCTTTAAAGGAATTTGAAGACGTATATCAATGTACCATTAATTCCGTCAATCGGATTCCACCATCGGATCACATGAAGTATCCCTTTGTTATATATATATATTGCTCTCACACGCCTGCATGGTTCCACTACACTTCTTCCATCTGTACACAAAATGGTACTGCTACTGTAGGTCTTCACTGGGTTCGAGCTGAAAGAAACATAACTCTTTTAAAAGGATCAAGCCTTAATCAGCTATTGTTCAATAAAATCCACTCGTATAACACAACATTCATTAAAAGATATGTAAATGAGCTCACTAGAAAACATGTAAATTACCCTCAGTAAAATAATATTAAATAAACTCCCTTGTGACTATATCTATGTTTGCTATGGTAGGATTTTTGCTTTGAAGGGAATCGTGACGAGTGGACAGCTCTACTCGTTTGGAAAATTCCCTGAAGTGTAGAGCTCTTGTAGGATAGAGGCCGTAAATGCACTAAGCCATGTTTCGGAAAGGTTAAAATGAAAGTGAATGGACTTTCTGCCTCTTGTTTTCGTTAATGGATTTAATAGCAGCTTATATAGCTTCTATGGATCATGTATTGTCGTAGGTTTTACCGCATCCTCAACAGATTAGCAATAATTAATTTTCGTTTGCATTCTTTGTTAGAATTTCTTGTGTGCTGATTTGGTACTGGTTGTTTCCCATCAAGCACCTGAATGATTTTTGTGATTTCCTTATTTCTTTCATAAAAGTTGTCATAGATAAAGGGGTGATTGCGTTGGCCATTTAATGAATAAATCTATAATAATTTTGGAAATGTTTTATTTATAATGTTGCTTAACATTTGGAAAGCATTTTATTCGTCACGATGTTAATCATTCATAAACTGTGTTCGATTGTAGAGTGAATAACTGTTCTGTGGACAACAGTGATAATAAAAAGTCATGAGGTCGTCAGTCTCTATTCTCGTAGTTCAAGTTTACCTCCAGAAGGAGCTTTAACCACGTTCGTGGTTATCCTCCGAATGCGTTGGTCTCACATGAACCGTTGAACAGATTTACATAACTTTTTTATTTGCTTTCCACAAAATCACACACCGAGGGAATGAACACTCACGTGTTGTCTGCTAACAAACGCATATATTTCCAAGTTCTTTAATCGAGTTGCCAATTTACAGTAATGATTTATCTTAACTTGGTGTCATCAAATGTTCATCCCTGGTTTCCTGAAATACACAATGTGTGCTGAAACTTTTCCACACAATTATTTTAAGGAAAGCTGGTTTGTGGAAATATAAATGTAGCTTACGCTATTATTATTACAATTCTCTTTATTCAGGTAACTTGACTGTGTGCTCCCTGAGAAAGTTTTACACCTGCTACGTGAGATATGCAGGTAAAGTTTTAAATCTGTTTGATATTTTTTCGGTATTCTGACCGTTGAAAATGTTGCTGTGGTACAATTTGATCAGTGTATTTCCATGATAACATTGAGATGAAAGAGGCGTAACTCTGAATGCTTTGGTGGCTGTGTGCTAAGGAGGCGAGGTTCATAACTTCAGATCAAATTTGATCGGTAGGAAATTAGAGGTCACAACTCATTCCAGATGTTAATGATTGTATGTCCGACATCATTACTTGAATAACAAACTAACATTAACAAAAATTAAGGTAAATAACTTATTCAGAATCATAATAGAAAGGTGAGGATCATTTGTTTAAGACTTTTAGAATTTGGAAAGTGAATTAATTCTGAATGTAAACCATAAAAGTGATGAGAAATATTAACATTTATTTAACACAGAGTTTCCAATACAAATGAACTTGTTCAATTACAGTTACTCCCAGGTTGGACGAGTTGTTTTCTTTACTGCACAGCTAACGTCAGCTACATTGTACCCACCTGTTCATACTCTTAAATAAACACGATTTTAACAATCCACGTCTTTACCCATTCTGTCTCATCTATACCGAAGGTTCTGATGACATCTTTGCGTCTCGTCACCTGCTTCCTATGTCAAACTTTACCCTGATCAATTAATGATGTGGTTATTATCTGTTTAAACTAGTGAAAATACTGAATTAAAAATCATCTTAGACTCCAATATCCCTAAAACTCTTTTGTCCATTTTTTATAAAACTTGATCGAGCTGCTTTGTTGAAGGGGTTTCTTAATTAAAAAGTTGATGGCAGCACCTTTCTTGTTTCTCTACAGTAATGGACACTGTACCATACTCCACAATAACAAGAATAGCTCAACACATTCCATGTCTCTGTGTCCGTTCTTATTACTTGATTTTTAAATTAATAGACCTACTTTTTGTACTCTTCAGGTATATTTGCTACGAACTCAAGTTTGCAAGTTAAGTGCGGATGTATGGAAAGATGTAGTGTGAAAAGGTACAACTTTCGAATATCAACAGCTTACTTCCCTTCTGAAGTTATTCAAAACTATTTGATATCCAAATATCATGGATTAACCGCTGAGTACACCAGGTTAGTGAGATTTGGTTATGTTAACCTCTTTTCTGAAGTTAATTGTTGCTTATTTTAATTGTTTTACAGTTCTCTATTTTATCTAACCATTTATGAATCTTTTCCAAAAATATGTATCTAATTTTCGAAGATTTATGGATTGGAAGTTAATGGATGTATAATTCTCATCTATTCCATTTAAAATATTCTAAACATTTACTTTAAAGTAATTTAATAATAATAATAATAATAATAATAATAATAATAATAATAATAATAATAATAATAATAATAATATTTCAGGAAGAATTTTCTCGAAATTCGTATTTATTTCGATCAGCTGATTGAGACTGAAGTGGAGCAGGTTCCAGTTTACACAATCGATGGAATTCTGGGTAAAAGAAAATTTCCCTCTTTTATATTTGTGTTTTCACTCATTGTGCGTATTGAAGTATTTCATTCAGGTTCCAGTAAAGAAGACTTTCCTTTCACGGTGCTCCACAAGAATTATTCTGAGTACCTACCAAGTAAATTAGGTCTTGTAACGGTTCTTCAATGAATAAATTTGTAACTTTTCGATTAAAGAAAGTTGATGAATTCCAAACCAAAAACCGGTCACACCTCCCCAGTCGTCTCGTTTCCTGCTCTAAATACCGAGCTGTTCTTCCTCATCTTCTCAGATTATTCAAATGAGGGATTATTGAGGAAAGATGAAGTAAGTAAACGAAGTATATACTGTGTACCACAAAATTAACCTTCTTTTTCTTTCATTTCAACTGGTATAAAAACAATTCCTTGCAGTGGTAACCCAACAGAACCGGTCAGTTAGAACTGTACGACCAGGAAAGGTTGGTCACAAGGGAATCAATCAGGTAGCAGTAAACGTATCGCTGGACATCTGTGTTGAAGGAGACTCATTCTAGACACAAAATCCTCCCCACAAACGTCGCTCCAAGGGTGATACAAAACACAAGTGGGAGTTAATTAGCTTAATTCCTTTATAAATATCGCGCTCATTTTATGAAAATAAAAAGACATTTTTAAAAATTAGAATAAATCATTTATGCCGCATTTTTGTCAGTCGTTTAGTTTAAATGTTTCCTAGAAAGGTCTTCACCGTCTACTGTCTGACCGCCTCCTTGAACGGTCAATAATCAAGCGACAACAATGAAAGTTTTATTCTACTTTATTTTATTACATTTGACAGAAAACTTATTTCAAATATTTTCCTGCCGGCAAATATAATATAGGATATCAATTTTGAAATAGTAAATAATGTATTGGAAGAAAAGATGTTGGCAGATCGATAAAAAAATCTATCGTGTGAACAACCGGTGATAACAAATATTTTATTTTTGGTATTTTACAAGAGCTACTTACAGGTAATATAATAGTATAACATAGTAATGTGTACCATAAAAAGTATAGTGTACCATAATGTAATATGATGTACGATTATATCTTCCTATTTGTAATTGACCAATGTCTGCCTGAAATATTCTGACAGAAGAGGTGGCAGACGGAGTTTTATAAAATAGACCAGAGGTGTACACGATAAAGAGGTGTTTATATAAGTTCTCAAATTTCATGCCCTATTTCTCTATCTATATCGCTTTGGGATTTCGTGTTTTCAGTATCACAGCTGTCAGTGAACAGCTCCAGACGTAGAACAAATCTTTACTCGCAGACACGTACTGTTCTTAAAGGTTATACCTATGTTCTTCCGTTTTGATTACAGGTAGCCTGGGAGGTCAGATGGGCCTTTTTCTGGGAGCCAGCATCCTCACCATCACTGAATTTGCTGAGGCCGCAATAACCGTCGTGTACTGCTTCATTAAAAAATATCTGACCTCCAGAGTGTAGAAGGTAACAGAGCTGGAAATATTTACTACAAGGAGAAAACAACTACGATGCTTCGTAAACGACTCACCTGAGCTTTAATACATATATCATGTCTTTAACCTACTATTGTGATTTCACCCCTTCAAGATACCTTAACGACTTTACCTTTACCTGCTAATTCATTAACTTGTTTATGCTACTTTATAACATTATTTAAATATTCCAATGGCTGTCAGTAAACCAATTAATGAGAATAAATATTTAACAGGATTTCTGATTTGGTTTTTGTAGTCAAAATTTTCATATTATTAATCCAGCATTGAAATTATTGAGAATACATTTTCATCGATTTCACCAATTAAAATATTTAACTAAGAATGAGATAATGACGATAATAATTGGTCCTGAAGTTGGCAATGTTCTTTAGAAGCTGATGAGGCTCCACAATAGGCGGTTATTGCTAACGAAAGAGTTGAGAGCTGTGAGGCCCAGTGACTGAGTCTGATGACTGTACAATCAATGGGCCAAAAATTCTCATTGTACTGGAATCGGCCGATATCCCAGACGGGGGGGTCCGGAGAGAGGCAGTTCGCTACACACGGCCTAAAGAGACGACTGCCAACAAGGAACTGACATTTGATTAAATTTTTAATTTTTATTCTTTTAAGTATCCCTCAAGTCAACCAACTGCGTCCAATGTTTAGGAAAAACAAATAGTTAGGGATTCCAACCACCGACTGCAAACTTCCCGTCCGATGCGTGCATGTATCTGCTAAGTAGAAACAAATGTGTGGAAATACCGAGCAGGTAGGTGACCATCTTGGATTAGATTGTTTGAAAACCAGTAGAATTCCCAATTTCGCATCAATACAATTACTGTTAACCGACTCTAGTGTGCGGTGGAAAAGGCAACTTTGTTCTTGTACAAATTCACAAAAACTGAAAAAATATCCGCTAATCATCGAGTATCAAAACAAGATCCCATAATTCAATGACACGGAACTTGACGAACTGTTTGGGTCCAGCAGAACTCGGGTATATGACGATCGTCGTAAAACTCGTCCCGGTTCATGGTGCTGTCCTCCGACACGATCAGTGCAGCCTGACTTGGCCTTTATAACTCATAAAGGTGCTCCTGTTTAATACAGGTGTCAATTTTGTATTGAAGAACTACGTCTTCAATGTATCAATTTAACTTCAAATATATATTTGGTAATGGAGAGATAGTGACATTGGATATATTTTTTTTTTTTAAATATTTACTTTCAGATTATTGAAATAACAAATGCATACTAGGAAAACCATAGGAATTTATGTGAGCACAGATCTCTTTGGTCTCCGGAAGACGCATTAATCCATAATGGGAGCACCTGTCTTCTTTGTTGCAATTTAAGGTTAAACAGAATCGGCAGAAAACCTAAACTGTGTAGTTTTCTCTTCTTTTATCTTTGTAAAATCATCGCTAATTTTAAAACTTTATCTTTCAGTGTTAATTATTGGTTGTAAGCCTGTTGTTTTCAGGGATTTTAGAAAGTATTTAGAATATAAGAAAATTATGCCATATTTAATGAACGAAGGTTAGAAATGGGAGTGCTGACAAACATAATTGACGATGACGTCATCTATTTTCTCTACTAGCTAATTATTTCCTTTTTATTTCAAATGTTATATAACATTGCTAAATAGAATGCTTCAAATAAAACGTTTTATTTACTACAAACAGGATCAGTTTACTGTTCCCTATGGTGAAGCTAACTAGCATTTATTTTTGTTTGTTTTTACAGTCTCACACGTTATTTAACCATCGTAGAGGTGCTGGTTCTTCTCCTAAATGGCATTGTATCAGTTCATTGAGGTCAGAGTGCATTTCGGTAACCCATTTAGTGTCTCTACTAAATACTGCACGAGACACGTAAAACAAAAACCTGGCGATATCGATCTTATTGATTCTAAGTTATCCGTACCAATTTCTGGAAAATGTATCAGCTGACATCCGGGTAGTTTGCTATTCAGTATTTCCTCATTTACCAGATAATGTCCTCGATATTCTACAAAGAATTTACCGCGAATTCTATGAAAATAGATTAGATTTTCAACGTGAGCTTTTATCTGAACACTTCTCAATTTACATGGTTTTTAAGACATTATATTTAATGAAGAGAAATTAAAAGTTTTGATTTTTAGATAAAATTACAGTATGCAAAATCTTATAGCAGCGCCAGCTCTGGGTTGGAGTCTTCAATGTATCAAAGTTCAGTTTATACAGGAAATTCTGTTGGAAAAATACAAAAGATTTGCCACTTCAACTATTATACTAATAAATTCGATTTTGCTATAATTATTTCCTAATTCTTGGTTCTAAATAAAATGTTATTAAAATAATCTTAAACATTTCTCAAAATATATGACTTATATCTTATTTCAAAATTATTTTCAAAGATATATAAGCGCGAGGTTGATAGGTTTTTAATTCTAATTTATTTTAAATAAATTTTACAAAAGATTCTTTACATTTGTTTACAAAATCATTTAATTTGCGACTAATGTGCGTGGATTTCAAAGCAAAAACAAGCTAAATCTTACCATTCGCCTGATTTTCTACTCTAACTGCTGAGCTATTCTTCTTCTAGCTTTCAGGTCATTAAAATAAAGATACACTGTGAAGATGCACTTTGGTTAAATGAGGTCTACTGTGAACGGTAGATTTAATTATAATTTTCAGCTGTACAAAATGACTTTGGTAACCCTTCATAGACAATTAAAATTGTATAATTTTGAAAATCTGATCTGTGGAAGATTCATTCCAGACGACTTGCGCATTCTAGAAACAGACCCCAAAGTTAACAAAAAGAGACATGTCAGCATTTATGATGGCTGCTGAAAATAGGGAGATCACATTAACTCCCTTTTGCTTGTATTCAAGCAATAAATGCAGGCATTTCGATTTGTAGGAGTTGCGATTATTTTATACCTTTTCCCATGAACATTAAATATGAGATTTTACTCTTAAATAATAAATAAGTTTTCAGAAAACCCTTAGATATTATCAAACATGGCGACCCGACCGATGGGCAGGTTTTACTAAACTTGGATCTACTACCGTAAAATAAGGGAGCTGAAGTGGATTCGTAGTTAGCGGAACCGAAATCCAAGATGATTTACTCAACAGATATTTGTGCTTTTTAGGATTTGGCTCCAATGATTAAGAGAACACGGATAATCTAACAAATCTATCCAGATAAAGTAAATACATAGATTTCAAAACACCCTGAGCGTGAGTTTTTCCGACACAAATGTAGAGGAGCTGATTACTTCAGAACCCGCGCAGACGTCGGGGTAAAAGCATCTTGCTCCAAAATGGCGCCTGGTGGAAGCGATCCAGAAACACCTCGTTTGAGAGCTCGGGCTGGATGCACCTCTATGACGAGGAACCGAACTCCACGGAGCCGGGGATACACGGATAACGACGAGGGACCCTTCTGCCAGCGGTCCGACACCGGCGATACATTAGACCCCGGATTTCAAGATCTTTACTTTACCCCCCCCCCACACACTGAATACAACATTTTGCACAACTATGATGCAAACAAAGTCCTCCGCTCGAGCTGTTACGTCAAAGCTGGTGACATTCGCTTGAAATTGATCCAACAGAGCGCGAGCTTCTGAACAGAGCCCCGTTGTTTCTTCAGTTAAAGGGGCAGGTATCGAAACTCTCGAAATGACATCTACGTGGAACGGCGTCGGAAATATTTTCCCCTATTGAACTGTCGTCGTCGCGCGCATTTTAAAGAAATCTAAAAAAAAAAGAGAAAATAAGAAATAAAGTGAAATTATTGCGCGGCGTTTTTCGAGTTTCTCGGGAGGCCGAGTTGTTTTTATAGGTCCCCGTCCGCCTGACGTTCGTCGTCTTGAGCGATCAGTAAGCAGGCGACGACACTTCGGTTTATTTTCGTATATTTGTTTAACAAAGATCGATTGATCTCTCTCTCTCTCTCTTTTGGAAGCCAGGTGATAACTCTGAATAATGGTTTTTCTTTTGGAGACCAGATTTCGGGGGATTCGCTTAAATACACCCAGAGAAGTGTGTTCCCGGTAATGATGACCTCGACAGCAGAATAGGACACAAACAACAAGTCTATTACCAGACTAACTGGCTCAGATTATGCCATCTTGAACCAGAATTACTTTAAAAGTAAAATATGTGTTCTTAAAATCCATTTATGGTTCCTTTTTACAATAAATTCCATTTCAAATTTCATGGTCCTGAGCATACAACGATAAGCAACTGCATTTTGTGAAGGCGACGGTAAGCAGAACAGTAATGGATGGTAGGAGGGTTAAAATGTTTTGTATGTACCTTGTATGATGTTTTCTAGAGCCGATTTGCCTCTTCGTTTTGTGCGAGGCTCAAAATGAGCTATGAAGCCCCCACCTGACAAGGTACAATAAATTAGGCCCATCCCTGGATAACGTAATCCGAAATATTGCTAAATCTGAGTTTCCTGGCAGCACGACATTTAAAGACCTGCACGAGTCAGTGCGTAGACGTGGTAACAGTAGGGTCTTGGCTCTGGGTCGTTCTTCCTGGTTTTATGTTCCTGTTAAGAAATATCGTGGATGATATGAGGAAAACAAACAAAAAAGGTAAGTCACTATTAAAACACGGTGATTGAGCAAGGGTTAATGTTTATTTTACGAACAACCAAATAAAAATTCCAGCTGCTTTATCTACATAGATGGGATGGTTGGTGGCTCTCATCAGTCCCGGGCGCTATCGGGTTCCCTACCATCATCTAATCTGTTTACACTGCTTATGGCGACTGCGGACCGTGCAGAAATGTTAAAGGTATCCAGGGATTTGACCAAAAAACACCTTAAAATGTCAGCAGCCATGAGAAAACCTGTCGAAACTAGAGGTGTGCTAGAACGGGTTTCTATAACTTCTCGAACTTGCCGCCTCCAACTTCCGGCTACAGGTAGGTCCTTTTAGGGGCAGTTTGCTATCCACGGCCTGAGTATAGTAGAGAACTGCGAGGATAGAAGTTGGATATTTTGGCTAATTTAGCACGAAGCTGCGATTTAAGCGTACCAAAAAATTTAATTAAATGGGAAACAAAAGGTCTAACATGGAGTTAGCTTTCCTCTTTGTTTAACCCTCCAAGACTGTGCTGCACTATCAGCATAGATCTGCAGTGCGAAAAGCAGCAGAGAGACAGAGGATTGTAAAAGCTATCCTGATGTGGGTTTGAAAAAAAAAATCAGATTCTGAAACAATATTTCAAAATGTTGAAAATCTGCAACATTTGTCCTCTCAACGTAGCATTGCTGAAGATGAGGACATACGAAAATAAGATCAGTCCACGCTCAGATAGCTGTAGTCTATCAAACAAGAATAGAACGCCGAGCGCGGTATCGGACTTGAGTTTTCTACAGCAAAGGAGATAGAAGAAATTGGTTAGAGAAAGACATATGCAACACCCAGAACAGTGTCCACGCATTGTTGGCAGCAAACCTCTTTCCTATCTCTATTCTTTGTTCCAAGAAACAATATGGCGAATTGGATTACATAAAATAGCCTTTTTTTCAGCTCTGCAAAGAAAGCATTATACTGCTTGCCATGTATATTCTTCTCTTATACCATGGACCACCATCCAAAACAGCAGTCAATGTTAGCGTCATCCAGTGGTCGGGGATTGAACACTAAATAGTGAAAGCTCTTTTTGATAAGATCCCTGAACGTGAGCTCGAGGCATGATGGGTGTTAGAGACAAGCAGACGGAAATTCAGGAATAGATCACCTTGTGGACGGAGGAAATTTATCCAAAATTGAAAAATGGCAAAAAAAAAGCAAAAAAACTTGCAACAAGAACAATTGATGTCATTATTTTTCTTGAGAAGAAGGGATCGTCTTTTCGCAGATTTGGAGATGTTCACAATGGAAATTTCCTTAGATTACTTGAACTCCTGTTAAACTGCGAACCACAAGTTCAAATGTCTAAAAAAAATAAAGGTTAACGCTTCACATCCCACCATCTCTCTGCAGAGTCACAAAATGAGTTCATTGGCATTTGCGTCGAATACTCAGAACGCGTAATTTGACTGAAAGGTGATTGATACAGTGATTCTAGAAGCGGGGAGTTTACGATCCCATCGCTGACTGATGAGGTCAGGGGTGTGATAATGAGGCAAACATGGCGGGGGAGTACGATGGAGCTCAGAAACATTTCCTAGCTTTAAACCAATTGATCCTGTTCTTACCATGTTGTTCTCATTCACTAAATTTAGGTGGAGCAGACTCGGCAGTGAGCTGTACAGAGGCTGTGACATTCTTTGGAATGATGCAAACAATTTATAACCTTTTTTCGGGAGCACAAGGCGATGCAGCATATTACAAGAAGATATTGATTCCTCTGTCTATGAGTTGTCAGGAACCAGATTTTGTAACAATTCACCTACTAATAAGAACTGCACTGGAACAGCTTCTCTCAGTCAATCCCAATCCTAAAACAACTATTTAAGTAGAAGATGCCGTAAAGTGTGTATCTTCTTTCATTTGCATTATCATCTCTGCCATATAGTTACAGGTACTAATTACATTTGGCCGAAGACACCAAATTATACAAACCAGAAAGACCACAACAGACGTAAATATATCAGATTTGGAAAATCTTATTGATGATCTCAAAGACTTTCGGGGGAAATGGCCATCAATTTTAGATGAAACAAAATTGGTCACCACTGCCAGGCAGATAATACCAGGTTTCCATTCAAAACATAAGAGCAAGAGAAGAGCGTATTTAGATGAGCCATCAGTTCACAATGATGATGAAATCTATTCAAGCGCAATGTGTTTGATGGGAACTGGACTAATGGGTCACTATGATGCTGCTCCCAGAGCTAATGACCTTTTTTATTCGGAGGTATCTCGAAATGTCCAATAAGCAAATGGTTGATTCCTCTGAAGATTTTGGACAGAAATATCCTAATAATTTCTGATGGAACGAACTAAAAGAACTGCTTCATTTGAAGTCCATTCATGTCGCCCATTTTTAGAACCTCTCAGCCCGTTATACCTTTTGAAAAACTCTACAAATATTAGTTATATAAGTAACATAAGATATTTCATGATATATGTTTTGCCTTAAGGATATTTTGCACTTTCCCGCAACAGCTGCTTCACCACGGTGACTTGAGACAGATGTCTTCTAACACCATTATAACCCAGATTCTCTCTCTCTCTCTCTCTCTTCTCTCTCTCTCTCTCTCTCTCTCTCTCTCTCTCTCTCTCTCTGAGTGTGGAATCCTACTTATTCTCATTTAGAACCAGGACTATCCATATCTTAAATAACTGGTCTAATAAAACGTTAATTTTAGTTTCTTGCTACATGTCACATTCGAGAAATATTATTAATTGATTTAAACAAGTTTCGCAATTTCATTCATAGATAAAAATTTCTGGTATTGCATGGTATCACACTTAATTATCTGTCGTGTAGTGTCATAGGAACTCGATTATATGCCTAACTCCTGGACCCGACTTGGCTCTCAACAGCCCTGCGCACAAATACCTCACAAATCGAATATTTGCAGTATGAGCTATTGACGGTGACAGTGGGACGTGTTGACACGGCGACTGTGCCAGGACACATCACTCTTTCAAAGGTGCTCATTCTGAAATACATGCAAAAGAAGACAGTTTTTACAGCATCGAAGGAAAGAGCAGCTATGGATAATGTCCACTTGAGAAAGATAAAATAGTTTAAAGATTTAACATCCAGGCTTCTTAATGATAAAAGAAATAAAACAGAGATACATAAGAAACTTTGTACTACTAAGTTGCTGGTAAGTGGAAATAGTATTTCTTTCAAAATGATAAGAATTCTTTCTTGTTAGAAGTATATTAGAGAAACAAAAGTTATGGTTAGTGTAAATAGAAAGGTTATGATAGGAGACAACATTATCACAATAATGAACTAACAAGGGGAATGTTTTACAATCTGTACATTGTGGAGGTCTCTTTTTCCAGTCATCTTAATCAACGAGGCAGGTAGATCAATCTGAGGCCAGTGTGGGGGAAGTTCAGATGGTTCTTATATCGCATAAAAACTTAACCGTCTGACCACAAGTACGCAACATCGTGCATCTGTCCCATGTGTATCATAAACAGTCAAGGTATAGTGATAGTTCTCCTACCACAGACCTAGGCCCAAGTGTGATACACGGTGACTGTAAGACGATATGATATCCACAGGGTCCGAGGGTGAACTCTCTCACTTTTCTTCTGGGGTAGAAGAACAGTAACTTAGTGCGAGTCTTATCTCTGCAATCTTGTTTAGGGCGCGCACAGGTATGTTATTACCTGTAAATACGTATTGCTGTATGATACAGGTGCGGACGATGACTTCTGATTTGCTGAGGAACAAATTTTAAGAGAGTGGATTAAATGAAGTAACTAATACTTCCGTGTATATCCTTTATGATTCTGAAAAGGAAAAAAAAAATAGATAATATTAAAAAATGTCTGCCACGGAATTAACCCTCTCAGAGACCGAACGACGGTGTCTCGGCTTTTCTATCCCTCCAGCGTACATAGTGTGAAAATCCTACTGTTCAGATTTTAAAATTAAAAGCTATGTAATTATTATTATTATCAATCATCAGACCATGATAATCAGAATACGTCTGTCAGTCTTTCTCCCATCGTTCCCCTCGCCCTATTGCAATTGTCATTTTGCTTACTCTGCAAACAAACTCAGGGCTGAAGATTTCCGGTTCGTTCGTTGTCATGAACTAAGTTGAATGTACCTGGCGAGCGATCTACTCCTGCCAAGGTGTGCGTTTATTAACTTATTTACCTGTATTGAGTAGACTGGTGCGAATAATTATTTCTAACCAATGCTAAAATCAGGGAAGTTCACGTTAATATTCGGAAAATTAATTTTAGCATAAAAATTATTTTGAGCAAAAAGATACCTGAGTGGAAATAAAAACAAAAGACGGGGAATAGAGAAGAAGGGGCTGAGGGAGTTTGAGGTATAGCGTCAGGGAGTCGTCCGGAGTCCATTGGCACTTGTCTACGACAGGTAGACGAGAGAGAGCGACACCACGACAGCAGCAGGTCATCTTATAAAGACAGAGGGCAAAACGTAAACGAACAGAAGAGTAGATGTGAAAGTACTTAGGTTGTTGTTTTGTTTTGTCTGGGATAGGGGCGGCAAATCCACGCGTGTCGGTTCCTTTGCTGGGCCCGCAAGCGGTCGCACGTGGCTGGTAGTCGATATCTGGATCGCATGCGGAGACGGGATAAGCGCTCGGTGGATCGAAAACAAAACTACTGTTGTTTTAGTGTTTAATTTTTAGATTCATTTTTTTTTTCAGTCGGCAAAGTATATGCAGCTTTAAGATAGGCACTTCCGAATAATTGTGGACACACGTGTAATACCTTAGCCAAATTGCCTTTCTTAAGTATGTCATGTTTCTAAACAAGCAAATGTAACGTTTATTGTGTTTCCATGACAAATATTTAAAATTCCGAGTGCATGTTGATTTCAGGGTGAATCCGAATACCTCTGTACACAAGTTTGCATTTAAACTGCAAATGTTTTAGGTGTGTCATCAGTCTGTAAACGAGAGGCAGCAGAGATACACCTAGATGGATACCTTGCAATATATCACTTAATGCTGTAGAATAAAAATTTCTCCTTTATTGTTTCCAAAAAGTAGAAGGAATTCGGGGTGGATAGTTCTTTCATTGTTTCTATACTAAAAGTATCACTGTAATTAACAAGTTCATTGACTATACTGCGCATATATTTCATACAAAAACCGTGTTATTAGATATTATGTATCTGTTCTTCCTCGATAAGAGAACTTAAACTTTATATAGTTTCCGTACAAGTGGCAAATATTCCGATTGTATCCTTCAGTTTTAATTTTTAATTTGTAAAATGGTTTCATCCATTTTAATAAAAAGCATTTTTCCGTTATTTATTTAATTAATTAGGAAAAGCAATTTTCAGAAATATATTATTTTTAAATTTCATCTTAATTTGTTTTTAAAGAACTATGTATTGCTTATTTATTCTTTTAAACATGTATCCCTCATTTACATATTCATATGAAGTACTTTATTATTTAATGTTTTTGGAATTCTAACCTTGATTATTTACATTTAATGCATTTTCCGGTTGCTTTATAAACAATTTTTTTCTTAAATGTATCCTCAGGGAGATTTTTCAATAACCAAACTATTTTAGATTATCTATTTCTAAGACTCACTTCCTTATTTGCTTTTTAAATGAAATGCGGTTCTCGGTTATCTATGTTTTTTTAAAAGGTGTCTTTCGTGTATATATTTATTAATTTTAAAATTATCTTACTTATTTATTTAATGCATTTTTACATTATTTTTAAACTTGTTTTTCAAATGAATCTCTTGGTTATTTAGTTATTTATATGTATTAAGCCCCTGAACTGTAATTACCTATTGTTTATTAATATTGTTAAAGTAGCTTTCGTTTATATATATTTATTATTGTTTTTAAAATCAATTACCTTTTTTCAATCATCTCTCAGTACATTATTTCTCTTCTACTATTTTGTTTTTATCAATTTTCGATTTCTGCAAGCAACTGTTATATATTTATTAATTTTTAACCATTTTCTGCTCATTTATTTATTTACTTTTAAAAGCATTTTTCGGATGAGTATTTAATTTTTCAAAACATTTTCCGCTCATTTATGTTTTTCTCGCTGAAATATTTTGCATTATTTATTATTTATTCAAATAAACTTTTCTGTTATTTATATATATTTTTTTTTTCTTTTTAATCATCGCTCAGTTAGTTATTTTAAAAGATCTCTTGGTCATTTACTTTTCTACAAAGCATGCATCTATTATTTATGCATACTCATCTTTCGTGTTTTCTGGAAAAGACCTATTAATCGTCACCTGATTAGAAAGGGGAATTTTAAACTATTTATCTGCTTTACACAAAATCATCTGCTGTAAATCAATATTTATTTTCTATAAAGAATTTCTCGCTTTACTTATTTTAAAATCATTTTAGCTTTTACTTAGTTGTTTACACAATGAATCTTCTATCTGTTTATTTGTTGCTTTTTAAAAAATGTTGTTTTTTATTTATATTTTAAAACTCAACTGGATTATTTGTTTACTTTTCTTTAAAAACGGGTATTTTTTGTTTATTTATCTATTTTTGGCATCTCAACTTTTGTATACTTCTTTTCAAACATGAGTTGAAAGGTATGAAGTGAATAAATAAACATCTCGCTTGTGTATTGATTTTTTAAGAAAATAAACTGTCATTTGATTTTTTAAAATTCTATTTGATTTTTATAAAAAATAAATAGCCAATAAATTATACATAAAAACATATGTGAGTAGCAGAGATGGGTTTTGAGCCAAGAGAGGGTTTCTAAAAGAAGTTGACTAGACAAGAGTAAGTAGGTAACTGTTGGAAGGCACTTTGAAAATAAATGACCGAGAGAAGCCTTTTAAAGAGTAAAGAAATAATCGGAAAATCCTTTTTTAAAGATAATAGACAAATATTCGAGCTTTGTTGGTCTTTGAGAAATAATATACAGATAAACGAGAGATTAGATAATTGAAAGAGTAATAGTTTTTTTTTAAAAAAAAATAATAAATACATAATTGAGAAATACATTTAAAAATTAAGATTTTTTTAAAAAATAAATAAGGAAGAGATAAGAAATAAATGGTCAAAAAAGGTTTATTAAACAACAAATATCAGTAACCGAATGAAATTTGTTTAAATAATAAAGTTGACATAAAAGTACATAAATAAATAAGAGAAACATGTTTTTTTTTTAAAAATATTTTAAAAAACACAAGAAACCGAAAGATGCGTTAAAAAGGAAATTAATAACTGAAAGATAATAATCTAAAAATATATTTATAAATAACCGAGAACTGATTTTTTTAAATTAAATAATTAGATAAACGACAGTTTCGTTTTTTTTAAAAAAAAAACGAAAGATGTTTGTTTCTTTAAAAGTAAATTAAAAATAATTAATTTAATAATCAAGAAATGCTTATTAAGAAATATTCCATTTATTCAAACAATTAAATAATTGGCATGGAGTTTTAAAAAAATTAACAACTGGAAAATGCGTCCTTTAGACATGTTAATAAATAAGCAGAAATGATTTTAAAAGAAAATTAACAAATTAGGCGGTTACAAAATAAATATATAACTAATAGGAAAAATATTTTCTATACAAACAAATACTCGAAAGAACTTCTTTAAAAGGGAAATAATAATAAAACGATTAAGTAACAAATAAATATATAAAAGAGAAATGCTTTATATTCCCAAAAATACATTTTTTTAAAAAATAATAAATAGCTGGACGATACTTTCAAACAAAAACACAAATAACCAAAAAGTTGAGTTTTGAAAAAAAAAATAAGCAGGTGATGATTTTTTTTCCAAGAAAAGTATTTTTCGGTTATATATTTCTGATCGTCTTATTTTTAAGACAACTTTGATTATGTATCAGGTCGTTACAAAAGTTTTGTCGGTTTTTTTAACGCAACAACGAGACTTCATATCGTCGCTGAACATGAAGTTTATCAATCAAAGTTAGTTCCATTATAATCAATACACTTCTTGCCAGCGAGTTACAGGCAAATTTATACCGTTTTGAAAAAAATCTGGATTTCTGGAATCGATAAACTGTTGGAAGGCAGTTTCATTTGCTGCTTGGTTGGAGAAGAATTTCACATGGAAGAAGCTGTCGAGGTGTTTGAAAAGTTGGTAGTCTGTGGGATAAAGGTCTGGTGAATAGTCTGGGTGAGGGAGAACTTCGTACCCCAACGTGTTCAGTTTCTGAAGTCTCTTTTGTAACACGAAGACGAGCATCGTCGTGGAGCAGGGTTGGGCCTCTTCGATTCACTAATGCTGACTGTTGTTGGGAGATGAACAACGTTTAATTCACGACATTACCTTTCAGCTGTAATGGTTTCGCCAGGTTTTGCTATTTATGACAAGCGAAGAGCAGATCTCCAATCGACGATTTTGTTGTTGTTCATTCAACTCGTGAGGCGCCCACCTGTCAAGCCTTTCCACCTGTCCAATTGCGGCAAGATGCCGGCAAACAGTTGCACATTAAACTCTCCAGCAATTTCTCGCACGGTTTTTCTTTGATCATTCAGACGGTCGTCATCACAGCTGGAAGGACGTCCGCTACTTTCCTCATTTTCTAGACTCAGATCCCCTGATCAAAACTTTGCAAACCATCGATGTACTGTGCGCTCATTTGCTGTGTCCTCACCCCATGCCTGCCTAATGTTACGAGTTGCCTCGCTTGTTTTGTGGCCTGGTTTGACTCATGCAGCAAAATGGCATGAAAAACTTTTCTATCCATGCTCCACTCAGAACCCTGAAACAAACATCCATTTTACGATTTTAAAGAAGGTAGGTTTTGCATAATGTATGCCAAAGCACACACTACAAAATAATATATAACTTATCTACATACACCTTCACAAGCAGGCAATGTGATCCTTTTTTTTAATGAACTTCTCTCGGATATTTGCATATATATTTTCCGAATTATTTCGGGGTTAGTTTTCAAAAAAAATTCTGTTATTTATATTGAAAATAGTGACGCATCGTTCGTTTATTTACATAAATATTTTTAAAAAAATGATTTCAATTATTTATGCTTGAAGCGCTTAGTCCTTTACAAAAAGCATCTCTTGTCTAGTTCGAAAGATGCGATCTGTACCCGCCTGAAAACCTTTCCTAGGGGGAGAAACACAAACAGCGGGGCTGAAATTGGCAGGAGAAATGAAACAGTGATACGATCGAATCTCAGAGGTGCTCTCTACAGATGAGTCAGGGTTTTAACGGTTCGTCGATGGAAGTTTGCTCGAGGGCAGCACTGTACAAGAGCCACAGCCAAGGGTACTCATTCTTCGTGCCATTCCTCCATAAATCGCGTTTGGCTGGGATTCATCTTGCCAAAGTCTCTTGGCCATCACGGAGTTCTGACAGGTACGTCATTGAGGTTAAACGGGGATATCTGAGAGAGTCACATGACAACCAAACACCTGAGATGAATTGCGGAAAGTGCTACAGGGTACTGGATACCGAGAACAACATTCCACAGTGATACGTTGATAACCTGTTGAAAACAGGGTGTCTGTCCTGTCCTACATAAAGCAAAGTTGCTCACCCAGCAAATACTAATGTACTGTATAAATCACAATTTTACAAATCTAGTTTACTAAAAGCTCAGCTCTCGCGGAAGACATGAGATGCCAGATTTTCAGGCATTTACTCCACACCAATCTGCCTAACACACCTCTTTCCGAAATAAATGTAACATCGTCGAAACGCGAGCAAAAACATGATTGGAAATACTCGCTATAAATTCAACTTCCAAGTATTAATAGGGGGCCTTTAGATACCGACCTAAAACTGGCACGTGACCTTCAAACTTGGAGTTACTATTTCTTCACTACAGCCGTGGTGCGCGATCTAAGCTAACACTGTTACTTCCACATCTATCATTGTTATTATTTCTAACTATAAAGTTTATTTTACTCTAAAGAATAGTTTAGGAACACATTTAGGATCTTCTGTTTATAATGAAAGTGCTAAGCGATTTAAATTTTATCAATTCTATTATTGTACATTTTGATTTAATAAAAGAATAATATATTGATAGTCGTATCTTTCAGGTGTTATATTCTTTTTTTAAAATTTCCTTTACCTGGATATAAAATAGTTGAAAGACAAATTATTTTATTTAAAAGTTAGAAGAATGCTTATTTAAATAAAGTTATATCACTTGCACAATGTTAGATTTTAAATTAGATGCTTAAAAGAAGATTTGGAAGAAAATGTAGGAGGAGAATTAATTAATACTTTGAATAGAATGGTGAGATGTGCTTTTAGTGATTCGGAAAAATTTTAAGGAAACTAAGATACTGCTGAAAATATACGTTTAAAATGCTTGTGATTCGTTTAAAAGTAGTTCTAAAACAATAAATTTAAAAATTTAATGATTTTAACATTCGAAATTCTACTAATTCACAAGTTAAATCCTCTATTTAAGATATAGATTTTTAATTGCTCGATTTTTAACTAAAATACTTACAAAAAGTAAACAAGAAACATTTTCAAAGCAAATAAAAATAAGAGAGAAATCGGTTAGTGTCTCTATGAAATCAACTGTGATGCTATAAAATTGACAAAGTTGCTACAGATTTAAGTACATAAAATGGGATATAATGATAAAGGAGAATATTTAATTATTGACAAAACTATAAATAACTGAATTTCATGAGTATAAATTTATAACTTGGACAAATCATAATAATCCTGGTGCAAAAGTTGATATCACAATTTAAAATTAAGATGTGCAATTGTTGCCACTTAAAGATTACTAATGTTTGAAGAACTCTTAAAAGCTAATATAAATTTGACAAATAACGAAATTTTACATTTATTTAGTCAGATTAAGTATATTTTAGGTAATAATAAAACTGAGGATATACTTTATCTGAATGGAGCAACAGTTATGAGAGGATCTGACAACTCATCCCGATGATTTTAGCACATCCCAGGGATTGAACAACGTTGGTATACAGGCAAATGTGAAGTAAACTGATGAACATAGGATTTCACATGATAAAATAATGAAACCCCACAGATAACTTCAGCTTCTATGTCTTTATGAAGACTATACGAAATGGTGTCTAAATCGAAAAACCAAAAAACGTTTTGAAGACAGATAATTGCGCATTTTTGAAAGCGGAAAGAATTTCAGTTCTACAAAGTACTAGTTCTTGAGATTGGTTATTACAGTTGGAACAGAGAGGCTCAGTGATAGGATTTCAAACCGCTATAGACAATGACAAGAAGTAGATCTTTTTTAAGAAATATTTTATAACTGTTTAATTTTTTAAAACTTTTTTTTTAAATAGTGATAAGTATCTCTTATATAATGATCTCAATTTTAGAAATAATCATTTTAGTAGGATTTGTAAAAAAAATGTTAGACTTTAAAAGATGGTATGGCATCTGGTGATTAACTCGTAGCTATTGAGTTTACTGTTTTCAAAGTAAGTAGGACAAAAATTGTTTTGAAATTTTTTTAATAAATTTTTTTGCTACAAAGATAGAGAATATATTTCTCGTGTGTGTTTTTTTCTTTCTAAAAATGCACAGAGAAAGCAAAAAAAATTAATAAAAACAGTCGAGGAAACAGGTAAAGATTCTGATTTAAAGCTTAGGACGTCACAATGCAACGTACCACCAAGCCCGAGGCAGGAAGTACTCTATGAACTGTTCTTTGGTAGTGGTCTCAATCAAAATGACAGCCTAACAGCATTCCCAGATGGTATTATGGCAGCACTTCAGGGTTGTATAGTTTTTTTATGAAGATATACAAACCGTTGTTTAAGGTTTAAAAGTTGGTGGACTTTTACTTAATATCATTTATATTATTTTTTATTTGTTTTGTTTTACTTAATCATTTTTTTTTCTATTCTCTAAATAAAGTTTTGCTTGATTTTTTTTTAAATATGATATTTTCTTTTTACTTCATAATTTCTTTTATTTCTCTCTTTTACTTTACTTAATATTATTCTACATCCCTTCCATCTCTAGCGCCAGCATTTTTGTCTATCCCTAAATTTCCATTACAGTAGAGACCGACAAATGGTATGCTAAGAAGAAGCTCAAGAGTCATTATATTTTCCCTCCTTAAGTTTTGCATTTCTCTTGTTAGTAATATTTACTTCTATTAACCCCACAATAAAGTTCTCTGTTCCGAATTCTTTAATATCTTTATATAATTTTGAATTCTTATTTAACGCTTCGATAATTAATTGTGGTCTCTCTACTAGAGTTCTAAATGTTTAACCAACGTAAAAAGAGAATTGGTTACGAGATTAGACTCTACAAAAAAAGGGCAGATAATCCAAAACCTGCCCCCGCCCCCCCACTGAGTAGTGTAAATATTTTGTGGTCATATCCACGGTTGGACAACGCCGATACTTACCACTAATCGTCATATAGACTGCATGAAAGAAAGCAGGAAAAGATTCAAACACATCACCTGATGACGCGCTTAGTTGGTACCTCGTTTAAAATGCCGATTTATTTACCTCTAAACCTGTTTGTTCAAACTTAATGAACACCAAGATACCTGGCTTGCGGTATCTTGTTTACCTGACAAATCGCTGTAACCTACATTCGGTAAGAACATGAGCTAAAAAGCAAGCTACTTGCCCTGACAGGCAGACGTGATGTAGGTGCCCACGTGACATTACCTGTTACAATTTAAAGTGAAACTAAGGCGCCATAAGCCAGGTGTTATGCTGCTTTAAAACGAACAAAGCTTGGGTTGAAATTACTCCTTGGTCGTGCATGATGCGGTCATCTACTGGTCCATTTGTCTTCCGGTTAATCTAATGTTTGCCAAAAGAAATATTAATATCTAATTAAACAAAAACGTGTTTAAATAAAAGTCATTTTTGATATCTTCATTGCCACGAACTTAGCAAATAATATCAAAGTAACATCGGGATCATTATATACATGGTTCCCTCAAAATGATCAGGTTAATTTTCCGCGTCACGTGACAGTTATCTAACGCTGTCAAACCTCGTGGTTTGACCAGCTCGAAGAGGTGACCCGTGAGATCTCGTATTCCTTTGGAATTCGCCGCATACGCACGAAGCAAGAATATCCTGAGCAAAACATGGGTAGAGAATGAGTTTCGGTAGTTTTTAATGTGACGAGTGTTACAGATCTTCTACTGTCTAAAGGGGGCACCGTGAAGCTGTTTCATATCATTTATATAAAATCAGTTACTTCTGATATTTTTCCTGTTCTGTGGAATCAGTCTGCAGGTGCTCGCCTCAGGTTTTGTCACTTACGAGTTGCACAATGTCTATTTAAACGACTTTTCCTTGGTTTTTTTAGGCATAAACTTATTGGTTTCAATTTATAAATGGACCCGCCCTTAATTAAGCATTGTCAATATTGTTGTTGTTGTTTTCCCCCAGGTGAGCTTTAACAACTGTTCATATTGACCCTCTGAAGAATTTATTGCAACGATGACAGGTGTAATATGGTCAGCTGTACGACTGTCAGCTGATCAGCATCACCAACGGCCCCTATCTATGCTGACTTTTCATAACTGCAAATATTTTTTTGTTGTAAATCTTACATTCATTAATTTCCAGAGAATTTCAGTAAATTTAAACTCTTTATAGTTTTCGGAAATGCATGGGCGATGCCACAGTTCTCCTGGGGTAAAAAAGGGCAAACAGTCTCGTGTACTTCATAGCTGTGTGTGTGTAACCCTGTCATCTTCAAAGGGGAAATCGTTATTTTTTTAAATATGATATTCGTTTGTTTGCTTATTTCGAGCCCTGATCTGAATGTTTATAGGGAGAAAACAAAACACTTTAATAAATAATTTCATTTTATAACTCTGAATTCTGCCATCCTTAATGAAGTCCAGGAGATGTCGCCAGTCGTCGACCATATGGGTATCATTTTCGCATTTGCTTTTTTAGAATTTTTATTATTAAAACATCTTCCATTCAGTTTCGTTTACTTCCTCTTCGTGATCTTTTTAATAATGCAAATTTCTCTGTCTGTCCGCCTCTCGCCTATCAGTCAGCGTATTATCTAAGAAACGTAAAACAAATTTAATAACCGGAATTAGTTTTAAAATTTGGCATTTACAGTCAC